>JBCNJP010006681.1:0-65255 GCA_039602395.1 Deinandra increscens subsp. villosa
TGCATTTCTTGTGTGTTTGAATGGACTACAAATAAATACAATGATGATGATATTGTGGGCAAGTTATGGTGGGACCAAACCAACCACAGAAAATGAGAGAGTGACACCTTATTAAAAAGCAATAGGCCAAATAAGCAGGGTGTGTTTGCCTCTGTCTTTATTATTCGATTTAGCACTATTTTCGTTATATAATAATCTCTTTTGGTAAGTTGAGAAAGATAAGCAAAACCAGATGATGACAAGGAAAGAAAGAGAGAGAGAAGATTTCTGATTGAGGGTTTCAAGGGAGGAGACATACCCAATTTCACCCAACACCTGCCTTCCTCATCTTTCCTTCCTTCCTTCCTTCTTCAACATCCCAACCAATCCAAATCCAAAGGTTTACTTTTTATTTAAATCTTTATCTGGGTTTCTTTTCTTTCTTTGACTTTTACTATTTTCTTTCATCTTTTTTGCTTTATGTTCAATCTTGATGCATTACTTAATGTGTTTTTACCTTTCTTGAATCAAATCAATGCATCCTGCCTTAAGTTGCTAACTCTAGATTCTTTAAATTTAAGTTTTTACAGTTGGGATAATGAACAATGACTTGGGAGTCTTCAACAATTTGATCTGTTTTTTTTTCATGAAAAAGATTTGGGTGGGGTTTGTTTTTCTCGGGGGGCAACTGGCTTGATTTTGATCTCTATTCGACTGCATCTTGATAAGATTTGTAAGTATTGGGGACATGATGTTATGAACTGCACATTTCTTGATGAAAGAAGCAGTTCCTGAAATTTTAGGTTTTGATGAATGATTATGCTTCTTCTCATCTTAATCGTGTTGTTCATTGCTCTCTATTAATCTGTATAATTAGGGTTTTATGGTGATTACTGGAATAATTATTTGGGAATAAAGATATTGTTCCCCAAAATTTTAGCTTAAAGATGATTCCTATGCCTTATCTCTCCGAGGATGCTCATGAGTTGACTCAACAAATTCACAATCAAGATTCATCTAACTGTCATTCACATGATCAATCTCACAAAGATGATGATGATATTGCTCCACAAGTAGTTCACTCAATCACAGGTAGTTTATACTTGATTGCTAGTAATTTTTTCCTATAATTATTTGACTTTTTGAACCTATCATATTGGAGACCTTGTGAAAATGTAAATACAAAAAGAGGAATATTTCCTTAAGGAAAACACCCTGTTGTGTTTGCAACAAAAACCTATATGATGTTTTGAAAAGTCAATGACATGTCAATCTGTACGTTTTCGTGCTCGTTTTAACTTGTTGAGTCTAATCTTGTAATGTATAGAAAGGTTTCTGCTAATTAATTTGAGTTGACAAATAAAATCAAAGTTGCAGGAGTTCAATTATTCAATAGATTAAAACGAAGACTTTTGCTTATAGCTTAAAGAAAAAACCACCCAACTATTGAGCACTTGGGTATGTGAGATTACAGCACAATTGGACAAGGATGATGTCACTACATGTGATTGACTAAAGATTGAATTGAATTGAATTGTTAATTGGTCAAACTTGACATCTTAACTGAATACTTGTATTCATTTCTCTTTGACATCTTAACTGAATACTTGTATTCATTTCTCTATGATATCTTGAAGATGAAAGCTATAAGAAGCTTGAAGAAGCTCAAATGAAGCCGATCTTATTCATGGGCAATCCAAGTTTTGGCATCACTAATCATCAAGTCGAAAAGAACACCCCAATGGTATGTTGCCATTGTCTCACACACATTCAATCCATTTTTCACATAAATCACCAACATCTTTTGTATTCATAATCAGGTTCAACATGCTTATGCCGATTATTACATGAATGGCCTTTATGCTGCATATGGATCACACCCTATGGTAAGTTCATCTCAATACCAACCCGACCTGCAACATTAAAGTAAGAGTACTTTGGCTTTTAGTAATAGTCGATTACTTTGGTTTAGACTTGTGCAAGTGGCCATTGCCGTAGTGCTAATTTTTTTTATATACTGAGAACCCCCCCCCCCCCCCCCCCCCCCCACCATGGGATTAGGATCCATGACTTTTCGGACCCGCGACTTTTTCGGTTAAGTTTCACTAATGCAAGTGGGAGACTAATATGCCCAATCAACAATAATTTAAGTAATGTGTTTAAATATATTTACGTGAAATGGTGTTGTAAACATAATTATTTAGAGAAATAATTGCCATATAAGTCGAAACTTCTTTCTGTAATGAAGTTGACATCATTGGAGCTTCTTAGTAAATTTTAATCGGTATTATGATCAGATTCAACCTCATTTGGTACAAATAGCTCCTGCACGAGTTCCCCTGCCGCTAGACCTGTCGGAAGACGGTCCTATTTATGTGAATGCAAAACAGTATCATGGTATTCTCAGAAGACGACAAATCCGTGCTAAGCTGGAAGCTCAAAACAAACTGGTGAAAAACCGAAAGGTACTAGAATCTGTTTTTGATGAACCAAATCTTGTAGATTTGTTTAGTGATGATGCATGCTTGTATGTGTGAATGCAGCCTTACCTTCATGAATCTCGACATAAGCATGCTTTGAACAGGGTTCGAGGGTCTGGCGGACGATTTCTTCCAACCAAGAAAACTCAACAATCGAAAAGTAATTGGTTCTTGAGCTGTTCAGATTCTGATCATTCGTCTGGAAACGAGCATATGATGTTTTCACAGATGAATCATGGATTCGCGTGGGGTTCATAATCATCGTGGTTCAATTGGCCGGTGAGAAATGTGTTCTTCTCTGGCGGGCAAATCATCCTTGGCTTTGTTACTGCTTAAGTTTCGATGTTGGTCGAGCTTAAATTTACCATTTCATCTGTCTTCTTTTCCTAAAAAAGTATGTTGCTTTTTTACTCACTGTGATTCACCGGGATACTTTCTGATTTTGGAGACTTGTTTTCCTGTAACACTGTTTTATGTTTATGGTTCAGTTTGAAAATTGAAACCAGACAATCGTTTAAAACAATTATTGTTGGTTTTTTTTTTTTCAATTAATGGGTGGATTTATCAAGCAAACTTGGTGTAGTGGTTAAATTCTAAGCTTGTGGTTGAAGAGACATAGGTTCTAGTCTCACTCACACCATTTTGTGAGATATTGGTGGGCAATGAATGATTGAGCTTGTTTGATCCTGAGTTACAAGGGAGGGTTTACGGGCTTGCCCGGTTCCCGCCTGATGGTGCAAATGGGGGGCGCTCCCGGGTTCCCTTGCTATGAGGTTCAGACTCGGGATAGTGGGTAGGTCCAGGGTAACCAGTCCCGATACACCGCTGAGCCAAATTGCCGTTCAAAAAAAAAATAAAATAAAAAACTAATGGGTGGATTTAGGAATTTTCAAGTAGTTTTGAGAGGTTTATACTTGAGGTTACATAACTTTTTTATATTTTACTTTTCACTCTCACCCAAGTGTTGTTAGGTTAAGACTTAAGAGTAATAGTCTCCCCATTTCCCCACTCCATTTTTGGTGCCACCTCATCATTCCCCACCCCTTCTCATTTTTTCCCACAAAACATTTTGTGGGTAATGGTTTTCCCATTTCCCCAATCACTTTTTTATAATAAAATATTTAAAATAAAATACTAATAAAAACAAATACATTTTATAAATAAAAATTAAATCTAACATTACAAATTAAAAAAAAAAGTCCTAAAATTACTTATTAAATCCTAAAATTACAAATTAAAAAAAATCCTAAAAAATAAAATTACTCATTGGGTTTTGAGGCTTGAGCTTGGGTCTCCGCTCGCCATTTAGGGGACGATCGAGCAACTTCCCAACAATCAAACTTATCAAAGGAGGCACCATTATTTTCCAATTTAAAACGATGTTGTGCCATCTTCAAAATGTCGGAAACACTTTGGTCACTTCTGCGTTGCGAGGAGATGTTGATGAAAATGTTGTTGAACTTTTGCATTTTCGGGTTCACATCTTGGCTCCACTTTGCAATCAACTGGTGTTTCGATCGGGTGTCGGGATTGAGGTTCAACTCCTTATGCCAATTTTTGGTAATTGTTTGCCATAAATTATTTCTCTCCGGTTTTTCGGAGGCGTCGACCCAACAACGTGTTAGTACCAACTCTTGCGTTTCATCCCAACGTATACACACTCGGGGACCTTGAAAAGAAGGGGTTGAAGGAGGTTGTTCAATGTGGTTGGGGTTCATTTTTTTTAAAGAGAGTGATAGATAGTGGGTATTTATAAAAAGTGTGAGAAAAGGGTTGGAAAGAGTGTGTATTTATAGTGTTTAAAAATATGGGATTTTGAAAAATTGATTTAAAAAAAAAACAAAGAAAATAGCTTTTGGGGGGGGGGGGGGGGGGGCACAAGCCAACGGCTATCTCCCCAAAAGCAATTTCATCGGCGTCGGTACCCCAAAGGGGTTCCCCGATCGGTGACCCCGAAGCCACCGAACCCCCCCCCCCCGATCCTCCTCTCCCGAGACCATTACTAAAACGTAACATGAAGAAACATAAATTTAAAAAGCTAAAACGTAACATGAAGAAACATAAATTCAAAAAGACTGTAAAACAATATTAAATAAATATAACAAATAAAAGGAAAATAAAAAAGTTTAAAGTAAATGGAATAGTGTTAAATTAAAATTAAGAAAACGTAAAAGAAAAAAAAATAAAGGGAAAAAATAACGAAAAATAGAATTAAAAAGCTAAAAAAAATAAATAAAGCGAAGGAAAGAAAATAAATTAAGATAGAATAAAACTAAATTTTAAAAATGAATAAAATAGTAACGAACGTAGTGTTGGATTCCGTGCATAGTTTAACTTTGGATTAAAACCTGTAAAAACTAAAATGAAAATGAATAAAATAGTAATGAATAAAAATTAGATGGGATAAAATAGCAGCGGAAGATAGGCATGGATCAATCCGAACCAAAACTTATGGGATCCTATCAGGAGTCTAGATACAAGCAATTAAAAGAAATAAGTAAAAAAAAACAACTAACCATAGGGTGTTTAGTAATGTACATCACGTGTCGATAGCAGATCTCCATTAGAACGGCTAACCGAAGGTAAGATACCACGCGCAATAATCCCAATTGCTAGAGTTGGAGTAAACAAGAACAAACTGAATCCCTAACCCTAGAAATCGACAGTGATCGATTTCTTGTCCTCTAAGCAAAACATAATAACAAGAATCATACATCTTGCTAGAACCCTATTCTCATGTTACTTGCAAAGTCAAACCCGGATCTGGTGCGGTTAACCAATGGAATTAGTTCGCGTTCAGGGATGTAAATTGAATCGCATCGACGATTCGATTTAGTTGGCAAACACAAACCAGCACGACGACGACACACCACGGTCACGGCGGGACGCAACTCAGTTGGAGAGGTGGTGGCGACCGGGTTAGACGGGTCGAACATAGACTTGAGTGGCGCACCTGTTGCGACGCTCGGCTGGTTCCCAAGGACACTCAGCCAAACAGTCAATGATGGAGGAACCCGACGGACCGATTCGGCTCAGGCCAGATCTAGATCGGTCGTCGAACAACGACGGTGGTGTAGCATCAAACGCCGACGACGACGACAAGAAAGGAGGCCGGACGGCGGTTACTTGAGAGAGGTATTAGAGTTTCCAACTCATGAAATTAATGGTGCACCAAACCCTGATACCCTAAGCCCATATTTATAGGCTTAATTATTTACAGACGCCTCTGTGATCATGGCCACCAGTGGCATGTCATCCTCCACCATGTGAGCGCGCTCACGTTGTGGCTTCAGGCACTAATTCGCCCGATGACCATGCCCCCCCCCACAGTTGTAGCACTTTCCTGAGAACTTCTGGGGCTTCTTTTTTACAACCCCTTTCTTCGATGCCAAGTGCTCCGCTGCTTTGCCTTTGCCTTTGGCATTGGCCCCACCCTTTCGCTTACTTCCTTTAGACGACTGACCAACCTCCACCATATTCACCTTAGCTGAAGGTTGAATGGTGGTGGCTTTTTTAGCAGTCTTATTGTCTTCCTCGATACGAAGACGGACAATGAGATCCTCAACGGTCATCGCCTTTCTTTTGTGTTTAAGATAGTTCTTAAACTCAAGCCACGAAGGCGGAAGCTTTTCAATCATAGCCGCCACTTGAAACGTCTCACAAAGGGACATACCCTCTGCGTGGACCTCATGTAGTATAATTTGAAATTCTTGGACTTGACTCATCACAGTTTTATTATCAACCATTTTGTAGTCCAAGAAATGGGCTACCACAAATTTCTTCGTGCCAGCATCCTCCGTTCTATACTTCTTGTCTAAAGACTCCCATAATTCTTTGGAAGTCTTAAACGCCGAGTAGACATTATACAGTGAGTCCACGAGGCCGTTCAACACATAGTTACGACACAGATAATCCGAATGTTTCCAAGCTTTCACCGCGCTAACGGTTTCAGTGTTGGCTTCCCCTTCACTGAGTTGGGGAGCGGACTCCGTTAGACACCTGGCAAGGTTTAAGGTGGTTAAGTAGAACAACATCTTCTGTTGCCACCTTTTGAAATGCAAACCCGAGAACTTCTCAGGTTTTTCGGCATGACTGGCGATGATGTTGGCCGTTATGCCAGTGGAGGTACCAACCGATGGTGTTTCCTTAGGCTTTTCGGCCGTCTTTACAACTTCAATAGTCATTTTTCTGAAATAGAAAACTACACAAGTTAATATTCAGAATTATTATTTAAACGCGCACGTTTAAAACGTAAGAAAAAAACCTCAAACTAATGAATGGTTTTCAAGGAGTAGAAGAGAGTTTTTAATCTCTACACGCACACGTTATAAAGGGATTAAAGTCCAACAAATGGACGGATTTAGAAATGTAATAGATTTTTATATAACTTCCAACTTATGGAGGTTAGGTGGTTTTAAAGAGAATTTATAACGTCCAACTAATGGATGTTAAAGATATAAAGACAATTTTAACGTCCAACGAATGGATGTTAAAGTTTTGTCGTAACCGACAACTCGTTTAACTCTAAGTCCAACTTTGAGTCAAAACGAGTTAAAAAATTTTTTATTTTTAAAACACTAAATCACCTCGAGAAATCTAAGTCCAACTTTGAGACTCGAGGCAATGAAGTTTTTTATAAAAACGAACGGTGTTTTAAAAAATTTGTTTTAAGTTTGTAGGAAAACCGTTCGCAAATTTGAAATAAAATAAATATTTTATTTAATTACGATTACAACAAAAGAAATAAAACTAATCTATTACAATACTCTTTGAAAGGAAATTATACTCTTACTACAATTACAAGGAAATAACAAAGATTACATGGAAATGAAATACAATACAGGGAAATAAATAAAGATTACAACGAAATAAAATTACAATACAAATGAAATGAAATGCAAAGTTTAACAAATGCTTGTAAATAAAATAGTAATGTTTTGAGTGAAAGAAAACAAGACAAAGAGTTACAGAAAATGTTTTGAATGACAAAGAAAAGGTTTAAGAAAAACACTTTTGATATTAGTTTAAGAAAAACGATGAAGATTCCAAGGAATCTTTGGCGAAGGCTTCGGGTCAAAACCCGGGTCCCTTAAAACAACTTCCGGGTCTACCGAAGATCCGTTTTGTTTCCCAGGGTACAATCCCCTAAACCGTATTGTACGGCCGAGATGACTCTAAGTTTGAAGTTTACCTTCGAGTTCTTGAAGATCATGACGAACACGATGAAGATTGGAAGAAAGTTTGAGAAGAGAAGAGAGTTTACCTTCGAGTTCTTGATCAATTACAATACAGAACGAAACAACGAAAGATAAGTACTATAGAAAATAGAAATAAACACGAAAAGTAAACTCCCACGTAGAACTGATCACGAACAACATCAGGATCACAATATAGTGTGTTGTTTTCTATATGTATTTTTTTAACCTAAAGTTTTATCTTCGGAGCCGTTTCTTTTCCCGTCCCTCCGCCCTATCACAATATAGTGTGCTGTTTTCTAATGCTTGGGTGCGTTCATTTATATTTTTAAAAATCTCTTCATTAAACATCATCAGGACTAAACTTGCTTTCAACTTACAATGTTTATAATGTGTTGATGTATGAACCTTGTGTGGCCGTTACTGTTCGAATTGTCAAACAGACTGAGTTGTTGAAGACA
Source organism: Deinandra increscens subsp. villosa (assembly GCA_039602395.1). NCBI lineage: Eukaryota > Viridiplantae > Streptophyta > Magnoliopsida > Asterales > Asteraceae > Deinandra > Deinandra increscens. The sequence continues at coordinate 8,116 of JBCNJP010006681.1, forward strand.
AGAACTGTGCTCCGAACTCCCGCCGAACTCTGTGTTCGGCGGTGTCCGAAGGTGGTCCGAACTCCAAGTTCGGAGGAAGCTCGGACAGAGTTCGGAGGTGCCGAGTTCGGACCTTATGAAGAAGTATAAATAGATTCGTCTTTCTATTTCTTTGTAAGTTTTTGTCCAGTGTCTTTTCCGATCAATGTGTTGAGAGGGGAGGTTCTGTCCGACCTCCTCCGGAGCTAAATTGTTTGTATACTCCTTCGGTTAATGTAACCTTTCAACACAATATATGACAAAACTTCCGTCTCGTTATTATCTACCATAGAATCGATCCGTATACGGTTTTTCATAATGACAATAATGATGTCACACACCCAAAATCCACATGCGGAGTATCACCACATTGGAGGCATGACCTATCAGGATCTCAGTCATCAAACACATATAACAGTCTATATGCAGTTTTAAAACATTTAAAATCAGAGTTTAACAGTCCGAAGTTTTAACAAAGTTTTAAGAGTTCTTGCGAGCGAATGAAACAAACCAAAGTTTAAATGTTTAGCGCCCAAGACGACAAAATGATAACATAGTTTGTTACAAACCATGCAGACAAGAATCAAATCATGATCCTAACGTGCTCCTTAGCTCTCCTAAGGACCTGAGAAGAAACATGAACGCAGGGTTGGTGAGTTCATAGAGTTAAGTAAGCAGATAAACAACATTTATCTAACCAGTATTCCTCAACAAGACATAACCAACGCAGGAATCACACATCCTGTAATGAAAAGTGTTTAATAGCATTTTATATACTTGGGATAGCTAGTCCATGTTATTTGTAACAACATACGATTCGTGCACCCATTCTTGACAGTTTATGACTTTGCCTTCCTGCAATGCTATAATGTCGGGCATGACCAACAATTATGATAACATAATACCCTTTCTCCACTCCCAAAGGTAGTGGGGCTAGAGCAACCAGCCAGGGCAAGGTTTGTCAATCCCAACATATCTGTTTTACATTTCCCCGTTATCTAACAAATACTAATGGCACACGTTATTAGTGGAAGGACTCCCTTGGCATGTTTTCATCTATGGTTTACAAACTGGTATATAAAATAAAAGTTGCATTTCTCAAAAGAAATCGTTACCACATGTCTTTTCCCCCAAAAGCATAACAAGTAAAAAAGTGGGGTCGTAAACTAACCTTGGGTGCAAAATAGTAATCCAAACAGTCAAACTGATGAAAAAAGTCAGTGAATCTCTGTAGACTTCACCTAAGACACATAATCGTGTAAGTGTTTGACCGTGTTGAGCGACTGTTCCGACAACGCACGGACAATGACAAGTTGACTCGAAAACACATTGGTGATTGAATTAGTTTTTCTAATATTTATCCTAACACGTATATCACATATAACATTTTACATAGCGACACATATATATGCATCATTATCTATTACTAGTTATCACACGCGTACGATGTAAGATAGACGTGGCAATCTTACAAAGTCTAGTCATTCCCATCGAGGTAGGAGACTTAGGACTTGTACACACGTATAACAGATAATCAATTTGACTAAACACATAAACAAGTATCCAAGTAAAACACAAGTTCATACACACAAATATTAATTTCTGGTAAATGTATATTTATTGTGTATAAGCTAAGTGCATGTCAAAGCCACATTGTTATCACATATTAAGCCACATGAATTCATGTTTAGCATATTCCAAGTCATATCAACTGTTCGCAATAGCATGCATACACGTCACATCAACTTACAATCACTTTTTGTATAATAAAAATATAATTTTTTAAATATATATTATTTTTCATGCATTTGATCATCAAGATTGCATCTTTATTACCCGTCATGCATCCCATAACCTAGATCATGCAACTTTATCATGGATCGATTATCAATCAACCACCTTTACCTTAGATCTAGCATGCATGAACGTAAAAACTAGATTTTTATCGAGGATTTCACGTAAAGTTTGCATCTTTATCACATGTTAACCCTAGATTTAACATTATCAATCATCCATGACACGAATTGTTAGAAATTCAATAACACTCCGAACAATCATTTGATCAATTACAATACAGAACGGAACAACGAAAGATAAGTACTATAGAAAATAGAAACCAACACGAAAAGTAAACTCCCGCGTAGAACTGATCACGAACAGCAGCAGGATCAAATCCTGCAAACAAGATAAATACAGAAACAAAACGAAAGGAACCAGGCTTGTGTTTGACACAATTCCTAGGGGTGTTTATGGTCCGGGTGGTCTGGTTTTGATAACTTTTATGGACCAAACCGGAGTTTACGGTTTGAAAAATATGAAACCAAACCGGCCGGATTGGTTTGGTTTATCTGGACCGGTTAAACCGGTTTTTCTGGTTTGGTTTCCCGATTTTTAACGGGTTGGGCTTCAAATTACAGATTAGGCTGTAAGTGTACTTGGGCACTAAGTTTTTATGTTTTGCTCTAAAGTAAAAGTATTATTGGAGTGTATTTATAGCAAAATATCGTGTAGTTTTTAAGGTAGATTGAAGAGGTAACCTTTTTTTTTGAACGGCCAACGAATGCCCCGGAAAACCCGGGGACTTTTTACACCAGTTGAGCTCATTCCAGGGAAAATTCACCTCCGCGAGCGGCCGGGTGGTAAAACCCGGGAGCTCAAGGATCGAACTTGTGACCTTTCAGCCCCAAGTCTCCCCTCATCGCTAATGCCCCTTCCAAAGTGTTACCCGTAAAATTCGAACATGTGTCTCAAGTAGAGAACACATGCTTCCTGCCACTACACCACATTTGTATTAATAATTCATCATATTTACTTTAATTAAAATTTGATTTAAGAAAACAAACACTATTATTGTTAGTTTAATTTCTTTCATATTCTAGCTTATTTGTTAATATTAACACAGTGAAATAAAGAGACGAAGATGTTTAGAGAGTTTGAATCACAATTTGTAGGAAAACCGTTCGCAAATTCGAAATAAAATAAATATTTTATTTAATTACGATTACAACAAAAGAAATAAAACTAATCTATTACAATACTCTTTGAAAGGAAATTCTACTCCTACTACAATTACAAGGAAATAACAAAGATTACATAGAAATGACATACAATATAGGGAAATAAATAAAGATTATGTAACACCCCAAAATTTTATGACTTAAATTATATACGTATGCTATATTTGTTAAGTAGCTGAAATGCATGTAATATAGTATATATATACGTATAATAGAGAAACGTCACGATTCACGTACGAATATTCGGCACGACATTCGAGGAAACGTCAAGAGTCGAATTAATAGAATATGGTAGATAACGAGAAATAAAGATCGTGGGCGTAAACGGATCTTAAATCCAAGTTATAACGAAGCGGGAAAACGCAAAATAGTGATTTGGGCCCGGTTTGTAATAACCGTAATTAAAGCACGAACGTCACTAAAATAATACCGAGGCGAAAACAAAATCTCAGGTATTGCTAAGTACCTGATTTATAATCGTTATAAATATGTTTGCGATGTTCGGCACGAAAAACGGTGAAATCGGTAACCATTGATGTTACGCGATAATAACCGAAATCAATTCGGTTAGCCGTTCGAGATGATTATAACGCCTCGGCAAAGTATAAATAATTATTATAATATCTATGAAGTACTTCAGTCCAGACGACGTATTCGGTTTGTCAAACGACCGAGATCGCGACGACGCCTTCTACCTCGTAACTAAATAAATATTTACCGGTTTGTGTTATAACCGAAGAATAAATATTACGATCATATTTTTTTGAACTCCCGTAATATTTTAGGTGTTCGGGAAATTTTATAAGCCGTTTATAAAATAATATATTAGTTTCCGAGTATAGAATACGGGTATAATACCTACCTATTAAATATTATACCCTATTAAAGGAATTACTTGATCATTACTTCTCAATCTTCTATCTGTCGAAATTCCTTGTGATGCAGCAATTCAAAAACATTACTCATCGTTTGTACGTGGCAAATATTTGTTGGATAAAACTCATGTATAAATACATGCATACATTGAAGTAAATGAAATCACATACAAACACATTACACACACAAATTCAGAAAGAGAAGAAAGAATAAAGAAAAGAAAGAAGAACCGTACAGCCCATCGTACTCTCCCTCTCCTCCGTTCGAAATCGCAACAACCGTCCCCCACTTCCGGTGAAACAGAACCGGCGACGGAGGTCCGGCGGCCTTGCAACGGCACCACACCCAGTCTCCTCTCCCCTCGTTCCGGCCAACCTGCAACAGCCTCCTCCCCGCTCGATTTCCCGGCAAGCATGGCGACGTCCAAACCCAACCAGCCACCCTCTCGATCTCCGGCCGGCATAAAACGCTAGCAGCGGAGCTGCTGGGCTCCCTGACGAATCCAGACCCTGTCTTTTCCGGCGAGCCACCTCTCCCTCTCCGTTCGTTCTCATGACGACCATCCCCACGACGTCCGGCAAAACCAAGCATCTTGCATCATGACGGCAACGGGACTATGGCAGGTCTCCGACCACCGGACAGCAGAGGCAAGTGGCGGCAGTTAGTAGTGATGAAAGGTGGTGGTAAACGGTTGTCTAACAATTGTGTAAACTCAAAACTCGGCATACCCGACACCACCGTCTCTACTTTCGGGTAAATTTCGGTAACGTACGGTTGACCATGGGTGATGACGGCAACGACGGTGAACACTCGGGATGGCGGAGAATGGTAGCGGTGATCGACGGTTGTTAACGGCAGTCGTAGGTGGTCGTAATTCGAGCTAGAAAACGGGACGTCGAGTTAACCCGTCTTCACCTTCGGGCGACGTTTCGGTGGCGTAACGAGGTCCAAACGACAAACCGACAACGGGGAAATGCTCGTGACAAGAAACTAGTCGGGAAGGACTATTTATTTGTCCAAATCGGACAAACTTTATTATTCGGTTATTTGGACTCGTTTCACGACCCGTCAAGAGGTAAACACGTTATATATTTGTTATTATTACAAATATTATTGTTAAGTTGAAGTTTATATAATAGAACAAGATAAAGATATAAATATATATTTAAGACGAATAAATATATATTATTACTAATCAGTTTTATTTAATTAAAATTGATTAAAAGGATATGGTATTTAAATATTAAATATATATATAATTATATATATTTAATATAAAGGTTAACGATAATGATAAAGTATTTATCAGATTTAAGAATATGTTTAATATATATTAAAACATATTTAAAATATGTTAAAATATATGTAAGGAGCTTAATATTGAAATTAGGGTTTTCTAGACACGGTTCTATCAAACCCGAGTAAACGGTAATGAACTAAGCTTTGAAATTTTAAAGCATGTTATAAAATGATATAACGGATAATACCCTAAGTCAGTTTTGAATGAAAATGGATTTTGATAAAGAAATGAGAAAAACGGGAAATTAGGGTTTCGGAATATGATTGTTTAATATAAAATAATCCGAAGGGTATGGAGACTTGATTTTTGACATGGAACTGTGTTTATATATATAATAAGTATATATAAAGTTAAAATGGATAAATGATAAAATATTTAAAATACCGAGTTAATCGGATATTAGAAGTTCGCGCGGACCGGAAGGGTAGACGCCTGTACACTGGGATTTCTGGCAAAAGCGAGGGTGTCGCATAAATCCCAACTGGGAAATGGCATCCCTCACTGGGCGATCCCGGAGTGAGCGTTTACTTATAGGAATGCGTGTCTTCATATTATTAACGAAAGAAAAGGATAACGGCCCAAAGGGCATTTTGGTCATTTTGACCTCTAAAAGGAATAAACTTAATAACTAAGTATTATTAAGTTAATGAAGTATTAAAATAAACATAGGAAGTGTTTATTATATTAAACCTTGCGTTAACGCCGTACAATACGCAATTAGGTTTAATTGGAAGGCATTACGGAGACTTTCTCTGAATTAACTGCTTAAGAGAATAAGGTGAGTTCTATGAGCCCACTTTTAAATGTTTTAAATGTTTTAATATTTTGGGCTGATATACATGCAATGATATATATTCAACTCTTTACTTGAAAAGTATTTGAAATGCCTTTACTTGTTTTGTGTTGATACACATACATGAAAATGTTATAATGCCTATAACTGTTTTAAAGTTATTATTACCTGTTATTACTTTTCGGGAAGGATATATTAAACGGGTAATGTAAAGGATAAAACTTTTATATAAAGCTTTGAGAAATGGAAAATGTGAATGTTTGGTCTAAGCCGATGTACGTGAATAAGTGTCGGGTAAATATGATCTTATTAGCCTTGTCGTACAAGACCCATAACATCATATTTATGAAACACTTATTTTTATATATGGGTAATGGACTGGTGTTGAAAATGTTATGAGTCCAAACACAAGGGTTATTTGAATGGACTTTTGGAAAGAATGAAAATGTTTAAAAGATTGAAAAGGTTTTAATCTAAGCGGATATTGTCTAGTGAAAAAGGATGACTGTGGTTGTGCAACTAGAAGCGGGGAACGACGGTTCTCCGGGGTAGCGACGGCTGCTTACTTAGAAAAGGTATTCGGGTGGCGACGGTTGCCCGAGGGACTAACGTGGTTCCAATAGACAATGCTTAGTAGAATGAATGGTTAAATGTTTTGGTATAATTCTGTTATGTCTTATACCTGATAAAGGATAAATGATTAAATGTTTTGGTATAACTCTGTTATGTTTTATACCTGATAAATGTTATAAAGAAGGGGTCGTTAGGCCCAAATGTTTGAAGTAAACCTTTCAAGGAAAGGTAAAAGTTTTAAATACTTAGAACTCACCAGCGTAAGCTGACCTTTAAAAGCATGTATGTCAGGTATTGGTGATGTTTAAAGTAGCAAGGGAAGGGCTCTAGCAAGGGCAGATTAGATGGGCAAGCTATCAGGAATGACTCGGTAGTAGACTGGCATAGCTATAGATAAGATCTAGTTATAGATTATGTTATTATCTTACTTACTATTGTAACTCGTTATATATATAAATGAAAAGTTTTTAAATTTCCGCTGCTTAGTTATCTCTGTTGTACCATGTGTTCATGAGTAAATCCGACACGTGACCCTTCCTAGAGCCAAGACTGGGAGTGGGCGTCACAAGTTGGTATCAGAGCCTTGGTTTAAGAGATTTAGATACTAGCACGGTATCTAGACTTAAACTAGGACTCTTGGTAAACAAAGTAAGGTAAGATAGGGAATGTAAATGCCAGTCAGGATAGTCATGCCCATAGGAAAAATGTTGCACAAGGAACATAGAAGGTAGAACTTAGGGTATGCAAGTGCGGAGAATACCCGATTGCAATTAGCTACTGCAAATTTGGTATTTTACCCAAATGAACATATCATAGGTTCTAACTGTTGTGTGGCCTAGTGCGGGGTAGGTTAATTGACAGTGAGATACGTGGTCAATAAATTGTAAGGAATGCCTAGAGAAAGGTAGTTTTAAAGACCGACTTTTAGAATTACCGATAAAGGAAGAAAGGAATAGTACGAACACCAGGGATGACTGTGATAAGGATAACTGGGTTTTGAACGCATCATGATTATATAAGTGCACGTATATAATTATCATGAATTCAAAATTTGGAAACTTCGCGTCACATGAGTTCTGAAGTGTCAGACTATTTTGATCGTAGGATCAGAAGATTAGAAATCGTAGTCATAATGCGAATAGAACATCCGATACGAAATCTGATGTCAGTAAAAGTGTAAAGACAAGTACCTTCAGCAAATGAAAGCCGTTATGTTATAAATAGTGGCAGAAGCATTGAAGGTTATGTTGCTATCAATTGCTAATCAATTTTCGGAAGCTTTGACGAGAAGAATGTCCAGTAGAGCGACCGCTAGTAGGACTAGTCCCAAGGAAGCTGTTGGAGGAAATAGATTCTCGATGAAAGGCAAGCGAAAACGGTACGAGAATGAAGAAGGTCTTGAAGACAATGACGGTAGATTCCACAAGAAGGCTAAAGGAGCTTCTGAACAAAGAAGACCGATATGCCAGATGTGCGAGAAACGTAATTATAGGAATTACATATGGAGAACTCAGGAACCGTTGAATATGAAAAGAGGTGTAGACAGGCCTAAATATCGCCTTAAGGCAAGGAAACTGAAGACGTGATTAAAGACAGACGCTGTCACGAGAATAGTGGAAACGACGTTCCAAGCTACGTTACTACCTTCAAGAAGACCATCACTATAAGTGATAGGTCAGAAGGCTCGAAGCAAAAGTTAGCAGTTGAAGTTAAAGATGGTTCAAAGAAGAATGATGAAGGTTACCACAAGTTGGATCAAGAATCAACAAGCTTAGGAGTATGGAAGTCCAGAGTACGCCAAGAAGAACTTACGTCCTAAGGGATGTTGTTTCTTTAAATGGCAGGATGAAAGTACACGATGATTTGATGAGCTACAAGGAGAATTCCAACATAAGGAGAGGAAAAACATTGTCAAGGAATCTCGTAATCAAGCTGCCTTAGACAGCTTAGGATTACGTCTTCCTTAGGACAAATGCAAAGACGTCAAGATAGACGACCTCAAGACGAATGTTGATACGCGGACGAGCCTGACGATTCGATATTAGCAGCAATGGCAAACTTAGAAGTCTGAATTCGATATTAGGAATTGTCACACGGTGTATTACACCGATGCGAGTAAATGACCAGTATTTGACAAATGATCGTCTTAAGATCAAATGCCCAGCTAGGAGTAACGATAGATAAATTTAGACGTTAAATGAAGTGACTGGCGGGATGCTATGCGCAAACTGGAAGGCTCGACTTCATATGCAAGAATCGTGATGGCTTAGCAGTAAAGATTACAAAACGTGAAAGTACATGGGTCAAGAGGTAAGTCATACTCGATGTATGCCATTGACTCAGAGGCAAAACCAAGAAGCCAAAGAACGTACCAGGGAATCCAAAGAGCAACTCAATTGATGAAGAAATGAAGTTCCAAAATCAACTCGACGCCAAAAGCAACGTCAAGGGCAACACTTGAAGCAACGACGCCAGAAGTAGAAACACCGTACCAGTTGTCTCCAACAGAAGCCAGAAGATTTCTTTAGACCAAATATATCGCCTTAGGATACTCCAACAATTTCAAGAAGAAAGACGGAATACAAGGATATGCATAGACTGCAAGAAGAAACTGTCAGTAGGAAGCAGACATCCTTTGCCAAGGATCAACAAACTATTCAGCCAGCAACGAGGAGCAAGACGATTCCCCAAAGATGATCTGAGATCAGATTAGCACCAGCTAAAGGAATAAGAATGAAACTGTAAGAGAACGGCTTTTCGAAAGAAAAATAATCATTACAAGTGATTAGTAGTGTTAATTAGAATGACGAACGTTCCTTCAATTCCAAAAATCTCGTAACTAAGCGTGCTGACAAATGACGTTCGAAGGTTCTCAAGGATGGTGAAGAATGCATGAGACATTAGAAGGAAGTACTGAAGATCAGAAAAAGAAAGAGGCTATATTAATACGTCTAAAGCCGCCAAAACTTTCCAAAGATTGTAACGCCATTAGGTTGACTAAGAAGATGTCAAGTCCTTTTGGAATCCTAATCAGTAGCAGGCATGAAATAAAATAATGAACAAATTAACTTGGGCATCGGTAGATCATTACCGATTAGGCCTAATGGAAAAAGGGAAATTGCAGCAGTAGTGTTTACACTCAAGAGATGCAAACAACAAACGAAGTTGTACGCAGAATGTCCAAATTAGTTATTTAAGTAAGTAATAGATAGTCATGAATTATACTGATTTTGTTGTGGTTAGAATAGTAATATCGCCCTACACCAGACTAGTAATAGTACGCCTCTAGTTGTATCCAGGGTGTGGTGGATACGCCGCTGGTACATCCTATATATATACACCTAAGGTACAACCAGAAGTGGCACTAGAATTAGTCTCGTGCAGGTAGATATTACGGGCCACTATGGAAAACGAATAAGTAGCATTCATGAATACATATCATTTACTAACGAGTGACTGAGGGACTGTTGATGTCCAGAAGAGAAGTTCAAATCTTATAGCATACGGATAAATGTTTAAAGTACGCAGAAGGTTAAAGCAGAATGAAAGAAGCTTCACGATAAATTTCAACTTTAGGAAATTCGAAGCAAATTCCGATGGGATTCATAATCAGACTACCCTATATGTAGCTAAAGAGTTATGACACCGCCTAGATAGTATGTGATTGATAAAAGAAATAGTTCCTTTATTTTGAGAAACGTATTTCTCCTAAATCGTTAGCTAGATTGTTCGTTAGGGATACGTTCCTAAGAGTACTAGCATGCGGTTCACATTCAAATTGTGAACAGGATTTCGTGAATAGAATAGTTAAAGTATTACCTTATAGGTAATAGAGTTAAATGATAGATGGTCATAGAAAGTTTGTTACGATGTTAAAATCGTAGCCCTGGAACCAGATGGTTCATATGATATGGATGCATTAGATGCATAGAAAAGTTTCCGGATTAATCCGGGAAATGAAAGAAAAGGTGAAAAGGTAATGAACTCATTGTGAGTTAAACCACAGTTTGAGCAAGTTTCGAGGACGAAACCTTTTTAAGGGGGGTAGAGTTGTAACACCCCAAAATTTTATGACTTAAATTATATACGTATGCTATATTTGTTAAGTAGCTGAAATGCATGTAATATAGTATATATATACGTATAATAGAGAAACGTCACGATTCACGTACGAATATTCGGCACGACATTCGAGGAAACGTCAAGAGTCGAATTAATAGAATATGGTAGATAACGAGAAATAAAGATCGTGGGCGTAAACGGATCTTAAATCCAAGTTATAACGAAGCGGGAAAACGCAAAATAGTGATTTGGGCCCGGTTTGTAATAACCGTAATTAAAGCACGAACGTCACTAAAATAATACCGAGGCGAAAACAAAATCTCAGGTATTGCTAAGTACCTGATTTATAATCGTTATAAATATGTTTGCGATGTTCGGCACGAAAAACGGTGAAATCGGTAACCATTGATGTTACGCGATAATAACCGAAATCAATTCGGTTAGCCGTTCGAGATGATTATAACGCCTCGGCAAAGTATAAATAATTATTATAATATCTATGAAGTACTTCAGTCCAGACTGTTGGGTTATATAACGATTTATCAATTAAACACGAGTACGCAGCGGAAAGAATCCTATGAATTAATTAACTAACCGAATATAGAACATGTACCTTATTAGCTCAGCAAGAGAAGATTCCACGAGGATTTGAAGTAAATCCCTCTACGATCGCACACACGACACACCGATTGCTCGTATGCTAGTACTCGATCACGAACAACTCCTTTATAGCTTTGGTCGAACCACACAAGAATCGAACCTCCCTTGGGTTATTCTTGATTGCTGAATTCGAGAAGGAGAGGAAGAGAGATTAGGGTTTATCCAACTAACATCTAATCCTTAAACCCATAGAGTCTATTTATAGATTAGATAATCTTGATAAACAAGTTAGGGTTTAGATAACCCATATTGCCGAAATCGGCCCTATAGGCTTATCTAAAGCCTTACCCACTTGTAATCTAATTACAACTCTCTTATTTACAACTAACCCCCTCAGTTAACAATTAACAGTCAGTTATCAACGATACTTCGTTAAATGTTCGCGATTAATATTAATTAACTAATTAATTAATATAAATACAACAGTGTCGAGACGTGTGACCCCGTAGGCTTAAATAATATCCGGACATACGCTTACTATTACATGATCATATCCCTACAGCTCCCACTTGAGCTTGCAATAGTAAAGGCAATAACATTGGTTAGCGTCTAGCAACACGCCAATGCTCCCAGAAATATTTAAGTACAGTTTCTCAAAGTGTATTTAAATGGTACAGTCATTTACTATCCCTTTGTTACCGATACCGTGTTAAATATGAATATGGATCAAGTCATTTCATACTTTAACGATTCTGTTTCTCATTCTCACAACTAACTTAAGATTACCAAATTGCAAATCGAGACATCTCTAGATTTCATTTGGGCACGGCCATGCAAACATCTTAATTAGTCCAATGAGGGGCCCAGTGGTATCTGCTTCAGCACAAAGCTGAAGGAACAAATCCTCTTGACTACACGTGCCAAGTCACATACTTCACTACACTTACTGAAAATAGCTCTTTTGTACTACCTTATTCAGGATAGTTAGACCTATATCAAGTAGGTGCAATCCATACATGCATGACCTGCTTGTATCTCAAGTCTAAGGATAAATAAAGCAACCATTTACGAATTTCACTTAATGACGCCGATCCATAAAGTGACAATTCGTTAGTGGGTCTGTCCAGTATGCATCCAATGAATACCATGTGAGTTTGGTGGGACCATCCTAACCAATCACTCAGATTTTGTCTTAGTTTAACTATGCTCCCACATAGTTAATCGACAATGGACAATTTAGAATACTTGATAAGCACTCAAGGATTAAACATGCAAATATGGGACACAACTTAACCATTAAATGAAATCAAACATATCAAATACTTTATTTCATTATATAAACAGAAATTGTTTAACGTCCTTTATCCAAATACCGAACATCAGACATACATGATTTAAATAACTAATTTAAGTCCCATGCCCTCGGCATGCCTTTCAAGCTTCGGCCTCGACAAAGCTTTCGTGAAAGGATCAGCTAAGTTACTATCTGTGTGAACTTTGAGTAATTTGATTTCACCTAGTTCGATCTGCTCACGAACATAGTGATATCTCCTAGCATAGTGTCTGGCGCCCTTCTGAACTCCAGGTTCTTTGGCGATGACTAATGCACCCGAGTTATCGCAGTACATGTCGATAGGTAAGTTACTTGTAGGGATCACATCAAGCCCACAAATATACTTCCTTATCCAGACAGCCTCCATTGCAGCTTCTGAAGCAGCAATGTACTCAGACTCTGTTGCAGACATAGCAACTGTGGTTTGTTTCTTGCTTTTCCAATCCACAGCGCCTCCATTCATAACGAAGACGTACCCAGACTGAGACTTCGTGTCATCTCTATCAGTCTGAAATCCAGCATCACAGTATCCGGTCACTTTGAGCTCTTGATCTGGATTTCCCCCATATACCAAAAACAAATCTCTAGTAGCTCGTAGGTACTTGAGAATGGTCTTAACAGCAGTCCAGTGACTTTCACCTGGATTCTGTTGATAACGGCTAACGATATTCTGTGCGAACGCTATATCAGGTCTAGTGCATCTCACCGCATACATAATAGAGCCTACAGCCGAAGCATAAGGGACTCTCTGCATACGCTTCACCTCATCAGGTGTAGAAGCACTTTGTTTGACCGACAGACCAAGTCCTTCCTGCATTGGTACTATACCACGCTTGGAATTCTCCATCTTGAATCGCTTCAAGATCTTATCAATATAAGCACTTTGACTTAGTCCAATCAACCGCTTAGTTCTATCTCTATAGATCTTGATTCCCAGAATAAATGCTGCTTCTCCCAAGTCTTTCATGGCAAAACACTTTCCAAGATGGGATTTTACATCTTGCAACATTGGAATGTGTTTTCCTATTATCAATATGTCATCTACATATAAGACAAGGAAAGTAACATTACTCCCACTAGCTTTGCGATATACACATGGCTCATCGGGATTCTGAACGAAACCAAACTTTTTGATTTCTTCATCAAACCGTTTATTCCAACTCCTCGATGCTTGCTTTAGTCCATAAATGGACCTTTGAAGCTTGCATACTTGGTTGGGATGTTTTGGATCAATGAACCCTTCAGGTTGATCCATATAGACTTCTTCATCCAAGTAACCATTTAAGAAGGCAGTCTTAACATCCATTTGCCATATCTCAAAGTCATAGTACGCTGCTATGGCTAAGAGAATCCTAATGGCTCTAATGTCTGCTACTGGTGAAAAGGTCTCATCATAGTCAACGCCAAAACGTTGAGTATAACCTTTCGCCACGAGACGAGCTTTATAGGTGTGTACATTTCCATCCATGTCGGTCTTCTTCTTGAAGAGCCATTTACTCCCAACGGTTCTTGCGTTAGGAGGAAGATCAACCAGGGTCCAAACGTGGTTATCTTGCATGGATTGCATTTCCACGTTCGCTGCTTCAAGCCATTTGTCAGATTCCGGATCTGATAATGCAGCTTTGAAGTTCGGAGGCTCATTGAGATCTCCTGATACGTTATCCTCGGATTCGACTAGACCAATCCATCTATCCGGTTCACGTACGGTCCTTTCGGATCTACGAAGTGGAATTGCAACATCATCGACTTGAGGTTCATCACTTTGAACATTCCCCCCCCCAAGTTGATGATTGCTAGTTGTTTCAGAAGGTGACACATCTTCTAGTAGTTCTACAATTCTCCCACTGTTCTCTTGAGCTATAAAATTCTTTTCAAAGAATTCAGCATATCGAGCAACACGAACAGTGTTTTCGGAAGGATTATAGAAGTAGTAACCCATTGTTTCCTTTGGGTATCCCACGAAGATGCACTTAGTAGTTCTGGGTTGTAGTTTGTCAGGCGTATCGCGCTTCACAAGTGCCTCACATCCCCAGACTCTTAAGTAAGACAACACAGGGACTTCTCCATGCCATAATTGATATGGTGTCTTTTCAACCTTCTTGGTTGGAACCATATTTAGAATTCGTACAGCGGTTTCTAGAGCAAAATCCCAAAATGACATTGGGAGAGTTGTAAGGTTCATCATCGACCTTACCATTTCTAGTAAGGTTCGATTCCTCCTCTCAGACACTCCATTATGCTGAGGTGTGTAAGGAGGAGTAAGCTGTTGGACAATTCCACACGCTTTAAGATAATCCTTGAACTCTTGGCTTAAGTATTCTCCACCACGATCCGATCGAAGGATCTTGATGGTCTTTCCGAGTTGATTTTCTACTTCGGTTTTGAACTCTTTGAATGTTTCAAATACCTCATGTTTATGTTTAAGCAAGTAAACATAACCATAACGGCTGAAATCATCCGTGAAAGTTACGAAGTAGCTAGCACCTTTTCTTGACACATGTCTAAATGGGCCACAAACATCAGTATGGATGAGTCCAAGTAGTTCTTTAGCCCTTTGCGGCTTGTTCGGAAAGGGTTTTCTGGTCATCTTTCCTGAGATACAGGAAACGCATTTTTCAAATGATTCATCATTTGATTGTAAGATCCCTTCACGTTGAAGTCTTTCAATGCGATTTTTGCCAACGTGGGCAAGACGACAGTGCCAAAGATAGGTAGAGTCCAAACTAGTTTTGGCTCGTTTGCTAACATTGTACATTGAATTATTTTGAACACAACCACGCATATCAATTTCATAAATACCATCACAAGGATTAGCATCAAAATAATGAACATTATTTTTAGAAACTGAAATACTGATATCATTAAAAACATTAATGTATCCTTGGTTTTTCAACAATGAAACTGAAATAACACCTCTAGTAATAGAAGGTGCATAATGGCAATTGTCTAACACAATGGTTAACCCAGAAGGAAGAATTAAATGAAATTCTCCTATAGCTTCCACAGCTGCAGGCAAACCATTTCCCACATACAACTGCAAAGCTCCAGGCTTCAGTTTCCTCCTCTTTCTAAGACCCTGTAATGAATTACAGATGTGAGTTCCACAGCCGGTGTCATACACCCATGAATCACACTTAGAAAAGGAAAATAATTCAATTGTGAAGATACCTGAAGTACTAGCCCCGCTAGTATTCTTTTTCTTCTTCATCAACTCAGCTAGATAGGTAGGACAGTTCCTCTTCCAGTGTCCAACTTCACCACAATGGTGACAGATCTGGTCTTTAGCCGGATGCTCTTTTGCGGCCGGAGGGGTTTGCTTGGTTTTGGGAACAAGCGCAACTGCCTTGCCTTTTCCCTTACCATCATACTTGCCCTTCGCCTTTTGCGGTCGTTTAGCCTTTTGGATCTTTCCCCCTTTGATCATAAGAACTTGGGGTGTTTCAGTGGCCTTTTTAGGAATCGTCTTTTCATACTCGACTAGCATAGCATGAAGCTCAGGTATAGTCTTAGTCATACTATGCATGTTGTAGTTGCGCACAAAACCCTCAAAATCCTTCGTAAGAGATTTGAGGATCATGCCAACAGCAACAGCCCGATTATACCCATAATTGAGCGATTCCAGTTTGTCAAAGTAGCTCTTCATTTTGAGCACATGACTACTGACCGATTTTCCAGTTTCAAGCTTCAAGTCATGGAGTTCCACAACTAGGTCGAACAATTCGACACCAGCTTGTTTTTCATACATCTTCTTTAGCTCTTTGATCATATCACAAGGTGTATGAAACTCGTATTGCTTCTGAAGATCAGGAGTCATACTCGAGATCATCATGCAAGCAACCTCGTCGTATCTGCTATACTCTGCATTGTAGAACGCTTTCTCTTCAGCAGAAGCATCAGCAGCTGGCTCGGTCGGCCAATGATGTTCAAGGACATCGGTCCTCCGTTCAACTCTAAGGACAATCCTCAGTTGACGGTACCAGTCATTGAAGTTAGATCCATTCAGCTTTTCTCTTTCAAACATTTGACGAAAAGCATGACCAACATTGTTTTGAGGAGGATTCGTTGTCATCTACAAAACAGATTAAGTTCAAAAATCAGTATTTTCGATAATTAATTCCTTAATAATTTTAATTACCCAATGTTTAAACACTTTAAACAATTAAGCTTATTAAGGCTAGGATCCTATTGACCTGCCATCATTTCATCAGTTGATCTGCTAGAAATGATGCATTCAACAGGTAAGTGACGATCAATAATTGTATTCCAAATACAATTCCTAGATTTTATGGGACCTACAACTTGCACCAAGTGATTTGTAGTCATGTTTCATCCCATCTTTTGCCACGGGCCAAGGGTCTCACCGCCTGGCTCGCTTTAAGTCGTCCAACCAAGAACGCACAAATTGTCCACCATTGTGTACCAATGAGTGGGAATTTGCCATGCGAATATCATTTTACCATTGTGTACCAATGAGTAAGATGACATCCTCAAGTGTCCTTTCAAGGTGGGTGGCAAAGACTTAAGTTTATTGGGTCAAATCAATTTTGATATGTTATCAAAATAGTTATGTGTGGAGGTTCATGCACACCTTCACCACATAATATGTTTATAAAATTCTTAGTTTGTCATCCAACTCAAAAGAGCTCGGTAGCTCCACTTGCAACACACAAAGAAGCGTAGGGGTGAGGTTTGCACATTGCAATTAAAAACCTACCCCTTTAGGGAAGCATGGCAACCCGACTTATACCTCTCTTAGAGTATGTTCAAATGGGTGAGCCGGTGTTTCTTTTGAATTCTCAGGACACAAATTTTATTTTACAAACAAAATCATATTTCAATAGATATTTAGCAAATTTCAATTTTCACAAAACAAATTTGCAATAAAACCTTTACTTATGTCACAATTATCACATATAATCACATAATCTTAGGGTTTCTAATTATCACATATAATTTTAATTTTAATCCTCTTTGATATAAGTAATAACCATGAACGATTTGCATGAAACATCATGGTTTTTACTTCTTTTTAACACTTTAAAGTTTAAAGGTACAACATGTTGTTCATAACAATTATCTAATAATTAATAAAAACTTGGATTTAAAATTTTTTAGATCACAAAAATCAAATTTTAGAACTAAAATTAGGGTTTCCGATTCGTCAAGAGGTTTTCGATCCAAAATTAGAGTTTACGATCGGAAAGCAGAGGTTTTCGATCGAAACAGGGTTTTCGAGTGGGTCGGAAAAGCCTTTCCGATCGGAACCTTTCCGATCGGACACTTTTCGATCTGGTCGAAAAGCCTTTCCGATCGGAACCTTTCCGATCGGGTACTTTTCGATTGGGTACTTTTCGATCAGTTCGTAAACCCTTTACGATTTGGATCGAGAAGTAGGGTTTCCGGTCGGAAAACAAGGGTCTCCGCACCGGAATAGGTTTTCCGATCGGAAATCAAGGGTTTTCGATCCGGAATAAGGCTTTCCGATCGGAAAACAAGGGTTTCCGATCGGGTCGAGAAGTGGTTTTTCGATCAGGGACTTTTCGATCGGGTCGAAAAGTCCTATTTCATCGAATTTTTTTTTTTTCGTTTTTACCAATTGCGAAACCTTTTCCAATTGTAAAACACGATTTTTTTAATGAATCGAAAAGCTAGAATCTTGTTTTGGTTACCCCCCTTCCAAGTTTTATTCCCGGTAATTAATTAAAATCATAGGTGGCTCGTGATACCACTGTTGGGTTATATAACGATTTATCAATTAAACACGAGTACGCAGCGGAAAGAATCCTATGAATTAATTAACTAACCGAATATAGAACATGTACCTTATTAGCTCAGCAAGAGAAGATTCCACGAGGATTTGAAGTAAATCCCTCTACGATCGCACACACGACACACCGATTGCTCGTATGCTAGTACTCGATCACGAACAACTCCTTTATAGCTTTGGTCGAACCACACAAGAATCGAACCTCCCTTGGGTTATTCTTGATTGCTGAATTCGAGAAGGAGAGGAAGAGAGATTAGGGTTTATCCAACTAACATCTAATCCTTAAACCCATAGAGTCTATTTATAGATTAGATAATCTTGATAAACAAGTTAGGGTTTAGATAACCCATATTGCCGAAATCGGCCCTATAGGCTTATCTAAAGCCTTACCCACTTGTAATCTAATTACAACTCTCTTATTTACAACTAACCCCCTCAGTTAACAATTAACAGTCAGTTATCAACGATACTTCGTTAAATGTTCGCGATTAATATTAATTAACTAATTAATTAATATAAATACAACAGTGTCGAGACGTGTGACCCCGTAGGCTTAAATAATATCCGGACATACGCTTACTATTACATGATCATATCCCTACACAGACGACGTATTCGGTTTGTCAAACGACCGAGATCGCGACGACGCCTTCTACCTCGTAACTAAATAAATATTTACCGGTTTGTGTTATAACCGAAGAATAAATATTACGATCATATTTTTTTGAACTCCCGTAATATTTTAGGTGTTCGGGAAATTTTATAAGCCGTTTATAAAATAATATATTAGTTTACGAGTATAGAATACGGGTATAATACCTACCTATTAAATATTATACCCTATTAAAGGAATTACTTGATCGTTACTTCTCAATCTTCTATCTGTCGAAATTCCTTGTGATGCAGCAATTCAAAAACATTACTCATCGTTTGTACGTGGCAAATATTTGTTGGATAAAACTCATGTATAAATACATGCATACATTGAAGTAAATGAAATCACATACAAACACATTACACACACAAATTCAGAAAGAGAAGAAAGAATAAAGAAAAGAAAGAAGAACCGTACAGCCCATCGTACTCTCCCTCTCCTCCGTTCGAAATCGCAACAACCGTCCCCCACTTCCGGTGAAACAGAACCGGCGACGGAGGTCCGGCGGCCTTGCAACGGCACCACACCCAGTCTCCTCTCCCCTCGTTCCGGCCAACCTGCAACAGCCTCCTCCCCGCTCGATTTCCCGGCAAGCATGGCGACGTCCAAACCCAACCAGCCACCCTCTCGATCTCCGGCCGACATAAAACGCTAGCAGCGGAGCTGCTGGGCTCCCTGACGAACCCAGACCCTGTCTTTTCCGGCGAGCCACCTCTCCCTCTCCGTTCGTTCTCATGACGACCATCCCCACAACGTCCGGCAAAACCAAGCATCTTGCATCATGACGGCAACGGGACTATGGCAGGTCTCCGACCACCGGACAGCAGAGGCAAGTGGCGGCAGTTAGTAGTGATGAAAGGTGGTGGTAAACGGTTGTTTAACAATTGTGTAAACTCAAAACCCGGCATACCCGACACCACCGTCTCTACTTTCGGGTAAATTTCGGTAACGTACGGTTGACCATGGGTGATGACGGAAACGACGGTGAACACTCGGGATGGCGGAGAATGGTAGCGGTGATCGACGGTTGTTAACGGCAGTCGTAGGTGGTCGTAATTCGAGCTAGAAAACGGGACGTCGAGTTAACCCGTCTTCACCTTCGGGCGACGTTTCGGTGGCTTAACGAGGTCCAAACGACAAACCGACAACGGGGAAATGCTCGTGACAAGAAACTAGTCGGGAAGGACTATTTATTTGTCCAAATCGGACAAACTTTATTATTCGGTTATTTGGACTCGTTTCACGACCCGTCAAGAGGTAAACACGTTATATATTTGTTATTATTACAAATATTATTGTTAAGTTGAAGTTTATATAATAGAACGAGATAAAGATATAAATATATATTTAAGACGAATAAATATATATTATTACTAATCAGTTTTATTTAATTAAAATTGATTAAAAGGATATGGTATTTAAATATTAAATATATATATAATTATATATATTTAATATAAAGGTTAACGATAATGATAAAGTATTTATCAGATTAAAGAATATGTTTAATATATATTAAAACATATTTAAAATATGTTAAAATATATGTAAGGAGCTTAATATTGAAATTAGGGTTTTCTAGACACGGTTCTATCAAACCCGAGTAAACGGTAATGAACTAAGCTTTGAAATTTTAAAGCATGTTATAAAATGATATAACGGATAATACCCTAAGTCAGTTTTGAATGAAAATGGATTTTGATAAAGAAATGAGAAAAACGGGAAATTAGGGTTTCGGAATATGATTTTTTAATATAAAATAATCCGAAGGGTATGGAGACTTGATTTTTGACATGGAACTGTGTTTATATATATAATAAGTATATATAAAGTTAAAATGGATAAATGATAAAATATTTAAAATACCGAGTTAATCGGATATTAGAAGTTCGCGCGGACCGGAAGGGTAGACGCCTGTACACTGGGATTTCTGGCAAAAGCGAGGGTGTCGCATAAATCCCAACTGGGAAATGGCATCCCTCACTGGGCGATCCCGGAGTGAGCGTTTACTTATAGGAATGCGTGTCTTCATATTATTAACGAAAGAAAAGGATAACGGCCCAAAGGGCATTTTGGTCATTTTGACCTCTAAAAGGAATAAACTTAATAACTAAGTATTATTAAGTTAATGAAGTATTAAAATAAACATAGGAAGTGTTTATTATATTAAACCTTGCGTTAACGCCGTACAATACGCAATTAGGTTTAATTGGAAGGCATTGCGGAGACTTTCTCTGAATTAACTGCTTAAGAGAATAAGGTGAGTTCTATGAGCCCACTTTTAAATGTTTTAATATTTTGGGCTGATATACATGCAATGATATATATTCAACTCTTTACTTGAAAAGTATTTGAAATGCCTTTACTTGTTTTGTGTTGATACACATACATGAAAATGTTATAATGCCTATAACTGTTTTAAAGTTATTATTACCTGTTATTACTTTTCGGGAAGGATATATTAAGCGGGTAATGTAAAGGATAAAACTTTTATATAAAGCTTTGAGAAATGGAAAATGTGAATGTTTGGTCTAAGTCGATGTACGTGAATAAGTGTCGGGTAAATATGATCTTATTAGCCTTGTCGTACAAGACCCATAACATCATATTTATGAAACACTTATTTTTATATATGGGTAATGGACTGGTGTTGAAAATGTTATGAGTCCAAACACAAGGGTTATTTGAATGGACTTTTGGAAAGAATGAAAATGTTTAAAAGATTGAAAAGGTTTTAATCTAAGCGGATATTGTCTAGTGAAAAAGGATGACTGTGGTTGTGCAACTAGAAGCGGGGAACGACGGTTCTCCGGGGTAGCGACGGCTGCTTACTTAGAAAAGGTATTCGGGTGGCGACGGTTGCCCGAGGGACTAACGTGGTTCCAATAGACAATGCTTAGTAGAATGAATGGTTAAATGTTTTGGTATAATTCTGTTATGTCTTATACCTGATAAAGGATAAATGATTAAATGTTTTGGTATAACTCTGTTATGTTTTATACCTGATAAATGTTATAAAGAAGGGGTCGTTAGGCCCAAATGTTTGAAGTAAACCTTTCAAGGAAAGGTAAAAGTTTTAAATACTTAGAACTCACCAGTGTAAGCTGACCTTTAAAAGCATGTATGTCAGGTATTGGTGATGTTTAAAGTAGCAAGGGAAGGGCTCTAGCAAGGGCAGATTAGATGGGCAAGCTATCAGGAATGACTCGGTAGTAGACTGGCATAGCTATAGATAAGATCTAGTTATAGATTATGTTATTATCTTACTTACTATTGTAACTCGTTATATATATAAATGAAAAGTTTTTAAATTTCCGCTGCTTAGTTATCTCTGTTGTACCATGTGTTCATGAGTAAATCCGACACGTGACCCTTCCTAGAGCCAAGACTGGGAGTGGGCGTCACAGATTACAAGGAAATGTAATTACAATACAAATGAAATGAAATGCAAAGTTTAACAAATGCTTGTAAATAAAATAGTAATGTTTTGAGTGAAAGAAAACAAGACAAAGAGTTATAGAAAATGTTTTGAATGACAAAGAAAATGTTTAAGAAAATCACTTTTAGTGGTTTTTTTTTTAATATTTTTTTCTAAAATTACTGATTTTCCTATTAAATCCTATTTCACAAATCAAAATACAGAATAGCTGGTGTACCAAAACAATGCATTTCATACATATAGCAATTGAAAATAATTCGATTCCATGTTCATACATGCAATTCGATCACAACGACAAAAGTAAAATGTTCAAAGTTTACATGCATATATATTGGATCACTACTACTACTTCACGTCCGTGTAAATGAAGTGGCAAGTGTAGGTCAACCATTCTTCACGAATCTCATCAAAATCAGCATCTGTATAAGCATTACTATCTCCACCAATCTGTGTAAAAGATAAAATACGAGAAAATAATATCATCAAACATAAAGTTAATTAATTAGATATGATGCAACAAACATTAAGTATAAAAGAAAACAATTTGTAAGCTTATTATCTTTACCTAACTTTGAGTTCCATTAGACTTCTTTCTGTTTCTCCATTACCGAGTGGAAGCAATTTCTTCCTTTGATAATTTGAATTAGCAATAAACCTTATGCACTCTTCCAGACCTGCAAAAACCGCATAGCAATGGCCAAATGGATTCATTTGAAACTTCAAATGGAACTCGGAAAAAAGCTCATGATTATATATGATTGTTTAAGCCATTTAACAGTCATTTTTCAACCATATCAATAAGTTTTTTCTTTACTTTAAACAGTATCTTTTGTGTAACATAATTTGGTTTGATCAAATCTACCATTCAACAAGTCATATAATCTACAAGTGTAACCATTATAACCACCAGGATTATACCCACGTAATGCTAATCATTCCTTACTTTAATTAAAAGACCAGTAAGCATGAACTTAAACATACAATACATGTTCCGTGCATATCAAATGATTACAATTCTACCGCCACCAATTCGACAATAATCATTTTAATTAAAACTTATAACTACCATACCTGCCCTAATCCAGTCATTGGTGATTGACTCACCTGCTGCTGAAGCTAGATCCTTATAGCTTGATGAGAGTGTTCATAAAGTGTATCAGAATCTAATTCCTTCTTGGACTTCTTGGTAGATCACGTGCAAGTCCATAAAGTGTATCAGAATCTAACAAGCCACCACTTCCATGGGGGATAGCCTTCAAGTATTTGCAGCTTCCAACACTTGGGTCATTCGGGTCGGACTGGTTCGAACCAAATGAATCCCCTAAACCAACCATAATATCGTCACGACCCATCATATGTAACAAATCATAGATTACATCTATTGTTGCTGCATTTGCCCACTCTGTTGGAGTTACTAGTATCGCCTAGAATAAAGTTAAACAAAAACCCAAAAGAACATGTTCATCTACAAGCATGCATTGAAGTTAAAGATATTTGCATGAAATGGATTTAGGACATTCAAAGAATAAGATTAAGTACCTTCAGATTTATTGTCTCCACGGCTACTTTGAGAAGATAAAAGAGAGCAAGAAAATCTCCTGCACTCATATCCATATCAAATACAACCATTTTCCCTAGTTTCCTCCCTTCAAAATCTGGTTATAAAATCGAATAAATGATGGTCACATATGTTCATATAATATAACAGTGTGTAGCCACAAGATGAGCTTGAAAGTTTATCAAGTTTTTTAACTGATTTGGCCAAAACAGAAATATCAATAAAATATCGGTAAACATGGAAAATCCCAGACAGAGTTCATATACAAACAGATACATAGGAGAGCACCAACCTGACTGAAGAACAATCAACAAGGAATAAACAAAAATGGTCGAAACTTACCCCGACATCATCCTTCCCTGTCGATGTCTTTCCTGAACCCGTTCCTTTCTTCCCAGTAGTTGATGTTCTAGCTCCAGTGTTAACCTTGCTAGAAGCACCAGCCTTCCCTCCACGAGCAGTTGCCCCTCCTCTAGTGGCAGAACTACGAGCATAAACTCCATCTTGTGTTGCCTTTCTGTTACCCCCTGGACCTGCTCTTGCAGACCTTCTATTCGAAGTGTCACGACTTGGTGGCCTCCACACATCTGGATCATCCATTGAAGGAGCACCAGAAGAAGTTGGGTACTCAAATCTGGAAAATGATTTTCAACAACACCGGGTAACAAAATGATAGAAACCTAAACTGCTTAAAGTAGTTATTCAGCATTTTATTTCAAATGCAAAACTAAAAAATGAGGCTAAAAGCATGCTTAAAGTAGTTATTCAGCATTTTTTTTCAATTGCAAAACTAAAAATGAGGCTAAAAGCAACAGATCCGGTACTTAGAGTACCGTTCTTAGATCTAAGGTTTGTTTTACCTTCAAATAACCTAATCTAATCTAATTTACCAACAGATCTGTACAAAAATGTGATCGAAATTGCTCTAAAACCTATCAAAAAACCAATAGTCGTCTAAATTTCTTCAAACATACACTATCGAACAACTGAATAGCACGAAGAAGTATAATGCGCGGGTTTCTGTATGTGGAACTGTAATTGAGGGAAAGAGAGGGGAGATTACTTGTTGATCTGAGCTATGGAGCCATCGAAGAGGATGACGGAAGTATCATAGAGACCTTCGAGTGCGTATTCTCTGGCCAATTTGAATGATCCTGCAATACTAACATTGGGTTATTAACGTGCCACTAATCAGTTAATAAAACCAATCAAACCTAAAATCTTTCATATTACCTCAAGAAAAAACAAAAACAACGATCAGATTCCGGGCTGTTTACTTTCTTACTTGCTGCGGTTTCAAGCACTGACTGATTTCAAGACCTGAGATAAATGAATCATTGAGTTTATGTTGAATTTTGCTAAAATGAATTACTTATATTCTGATTCGATTCTGATGTAAGTTATGAGAAAATAAGTTTCGAATAATGCCAAAACAAAGTAGGGTTAGTGTATGTTATCATTACAAGGTAATACACCCTCTTTACATAGAAACTCTAACAAAAATGTCTAATAAAAGGTCAAACTCAATTCATAATACATCTGCTGAAAGGCTCTATTTTTATGGCGGGATCCTAAAACCAAAATATTATCCAAAGGGACTAATTTTGGGCTGTGTATATTGGATGTTTTCTATACCGTATGAAGTTACCTTGGCCTTTCATGGATTGTTCCATTGGAATCTGGTTTGGGCTTCACAATTACTGGTCTAACTATGCTTTTCTTGGCAGTTGAAGCGGTAATAGATGGGTCAGCGGGTGTTTTTCCTGTACAGAAATGCCACCTACTCCACCTGCAGAAATCACAACGTAGCATTGCGTAAGTTCGAACTTTGGGCAACATTATATATGCCTTAAATAATAAGTATCAAGTACCTAACGTAGTAAAGAGCTAAGCCTACCTGTTTACAAAATATGTGGTGTTAAAATCATGTTTTCTTCTGTTTATGTGGCTGCCTTCCTTCAATCTAGCACCAGCAGCATTCGTTTGAGCTGCACGCTCACTGCCAGCGAGATCCACAAGACTCTGTAGGAATTTAACGACGTTAAATAAATAAGAAAAACCTACCAAGAATGATCAATTACAAAGAGAAAATCAAATTACATACCAAACTTGCCAAGAGAGATTTTGAACACCCTGATTCATCATGAAGACTGCTTTCAATAGTCTGAAAAAGAAAGCCCTTAACAATGAGATAAAGAGATCAAGTGCACTAAATGATATTCAACTTGCACAAGTGTATACATCCCCCATCCACGTGTTCTTATTGCATCTATGCAAGCATGTACACTCGAATAAAAACAGACATGTATATACACAGGGATATGGGTAAGCATACATCATAATATCATTCGTGCAGGCATGAAGACATTCCTAAATTGAAAGACATGAAAAAGCTGTTCTACTGATTTCCCTCACATGGACCACCATAACACAAGACATAGAAATTATTCTATGAAAGAACACAATCCCTAAGGAGATTAAACTTTGCTACGAAAAAGCAAGATAGGAGAAAAAATTTAGACAATTTATTACATAATTATTCAGGAGAAGCAGAGGTATAAATATTATCACCCTTTAGAAACCATGCAAATCCAGGTGACCAGTAAGACACTCTATTAGCTTGATCATGCTCACAAAAGATAAGATCATAAGAAAGCCAAATAGTTAATAATTAACGGAGTTCAGCAACAAGCAATAATTAACGGGCAATAATTGAGATTATTAAAATCCGGTTATCCTCTGTGAAATTCTAATTCGTAAACAGTTTGATCTTTGATGATAAACAATCCCAAACATCCAAACAACCTAATAAGGAACCTTACAATGAGCATGTATGAATTAAGCCCTAATATGCAATTGCTTAAAAGTCAATATTAGGTTATATAAACAGTTTGTGGTCAAAATCAGGATTAGACAAACATATTACACATCAATCAATCAATACACAATATAAAAACCTAAAATCAACTCAAAACCTAAAATCAACTTACTTCTCAAGAGCATAATTGAGATCAGAAGTAGCCTGTTTTGCTTCCTGAATAGTCGGAGCTCCACCAAACACAATCCTAGGCATCGGCTCACCGGCCTCCATGAAAAGCTCATCTTCGCCACCGGCAAACTCCCAATCATCATCACACGGCTTCTCCACCGACGAATTCTTGTTGCAATTGCTACCAGCGATCGTCAATTTCAGATCCTCCGAAGTGGAAGAAACAACGGACGCGACGAAACGAGTGGCGTGACGAGCGGCGGTGACGACGGGGTTTTCACCGCCGCGAAGGGTGCCGTTCATGACTCCGAGTCCGGCGACCTTCGCCGCCGCACGCATGGCTACTCCAACTCCCATAATTACTCGATGTGTGTTTGCGGCTGAACCCTAGGTTTTTGACGATTTGAGAGGAGAACACCGACGGGAGTGGATGTGGGAGTGTATTTGGGGAAAATTTAGGGCAAAATATTGGGGGGAAATTTGGAGCCAAAAAATTAAAAAACGACACTTGATTCTTGACGCGCGGCTTTTATATGTCCTCCGTGTTTTTTTTTTTAAAATATGACAGAAATTCTTGACACGCAAAAATGTGCGTCATGAATTCTTAGGAATTACCTATAATTGACATTTTATTTTGACACTTCAGTTTTTGCACGTCAAGAATTATCGAGTGTCATCGTTCGCGTGTCAAGGAAGACAGTTTTTGTAGTAGTGGTTTAAGAAAAACGATGAAGATTCCAAGGAAAATTTGGCGAAGGCTTCGGATCAAAACCCGGGTCCCTTAAAACAACTTCCGGGTCTACCGAAGATCCGTTTTGTTTCCCAGGGTACAATCGCCTAAACCGTATTGTACGACCGGGATAACTCTAAGCTTGAAGTTTACCTTCGAGTTCTTGAAGATCCTAACGAACAGGATGAAGATTGGAAGAAAGTTTGAGAAGAGGAGAGATTTTACCTTCGAGTTCTTGATCAATTACAATACAGAACGGAACAACGAAAGATAAGTACTATAGAAAAAAGAAACAAACACGAAAAGTAAACTCTCGCGTAGAACTGATCACGAACAACAGCAGGATCAAATCCTGCAAACCAGATAAATACAGAAACAAAACGAAAGGAACCGGGCTTGTGTTTGACACAATTCCTAGGGGTGTTCATGGTCCGGGTGGTCCGGTTTTGACAACTTTTATGGACCAAACCGGAGTTTACGGTTTGTAAAAATGTGAAACCAAACCAAACCGACCGGATTGGTTTGGTTTATCTGGACCGGTTAAACCGGTTTTTCTGGTTTGGTTTCCCGGTTTTTAACGGTTTGGGCTTCAAATTACAGATTGGGTTGTAAGTGTACTTGGGCACTAAGTTTTTATGTTTTGCTCTAAAGTAAAAGTATTATTAGAGTGTATTTATAGCAAAATATCGTGTAGTTTTTAAGGTAGATTGAAGAGGTAACCTTTTTTTTTGAACGGCCAACGAATGCCCCAGAAAATCCGGGGACTTTTTACACTAGTTGAGCTCATTCCAGGGAAAATCCACCTCCGCGAGCGGCCGGGTGGTAAAACCTGGGAGCTCAGGGATCGAACTTGTGACCTTTCAGCACCAAGTCTCCCCTCATCGCCAATGCCCCTTCCAAAGTGTTGCCCGTAAAAATCGAACATGTGTCTCAAGTAGAGAACACATGTTTCCTGCCACTACACCACATTTGTATTAATAATTCATCATATTTAGTTTTAAGATATTAACTCGTAATCTTTTCTATGCCGGTTACTTTAATTAAAATTTGATTTAAGAAAACAAACACTATTATTGTTAGTTTAATTTCTTTCATATTCTAGCTTATTTGATAAGATTAACACAGTGAAAAAAAGAGACGAAGATGTTTAGAGAGTTTGAATCACAATTTATAGGAAAACCGTTCGCAAATTTGAAATAAAATAAATATTTTATTTAATTACGATTACAACAAAAGAAATAAAACTAATCTATTACAATACTCTTTGAAAGGAAATTCTACTCCTACTACAATTACAAGGAAATAACAAAGATTACATGGAAATGAAATACAATACAGGGAAATAAATAAAGATTACAAGGAAATGAAATTACAATACAAATGAAATGAAATGCAAAGTTTAACAAATGCTTGTAAATAAAATAGTAATGTTTTGAGTGAAAGAAAACAAGATAAAGAGTTATAGAAAATGTTTTGAATGACAAAGAAAAGGTTTAAGAAAAACACTTTTGATATTAGTTTAAGAAAAACGATGATGATTCCAAGGAATCTTTGCACTACGTCAAAATGCACATTTGGCCACGGGAAAAAACCGTGACCAAAGGTGTTTGGTAACGTTTTTTTTTCCATTCCAATCGACACCAAAGGTCCTGTCACCTTATGTACCCTACGGCCATGTTATAATATCAGTGGCTGAAGCCACCTATAAGAGTGGCTAAAGGGTACCTATATTTATTGTTGTAATCAAACAATTCTTCTGGAAAGCGTGGCCAAAGGGTCCCAACGGCCACATGTGTTTGTTTAGCGTGGCCTTTGGTATTATATGGTCACATATATTTGTGTTTTAGCCACATACATTATAAAAATACGTGGCCAAAGGGTGGCAACGGCCACGTTAAAATATCAAAAGCGTGGCCTTTGGTATTATATGGTCACGTATATTTGTGTTTTAGCCACATATGTTATAAAAAAACGTGGCCAAATGGGCTGCTGAAATTATAATTTTTGTCCCAATACGCGTGGCCAAAGGGTGGCAACCGCCACATTAAAATATGAATAGCGTGGCCATTGGTATTATATGGTCACGTATATTTGTCTTTTAGCCACATATGATATGAAAAAACGTGGCCAAATGGGTTGCTGAAATCATACATTTTGTCCCAATACGCATGGCCAAAGGGTGGCAATGACCACATTAAAATATAAAAAGCGTGGCCTTTGGTATTATATGGTCACGTATATTTGTGTTTTAGCCACATATATTTGGAAAAAAAAAGTGGCCAAATGGTAGTTGAAATCAGATATTTTGTCCCAATACGCATGGCCAAAGGGTGGCAACCGCCACCTTAAAATATAAAAAGTGTGGTCTTTGGTATTATATGGTCACGTATATTTGTCTTTTAGCCACATATATTTGGAAAAAAAAGTGGCCAAAGGTAGTTGAAATCAAATATTTTGTCCCAATACGCGTGGCCAAAGGGTGGCAATGGCCACGATAAAATATAAAAAGTGTGGCCTTTGGTATTATATGGTCACATATATTTGTGTTTTAGCGACATATATTTGGGAAGAAGAAAAAGTAACCAAAAGGTTGTTGAAATCAGATGGGTCCTTGCTATACGCGTGGCCAATTTAAAAGCTATTACAAATTATTAATTACAAATCAAATAAAATTTAATTACAAGTCAAATACAAATGAAATACAAATAAAAAATTAAAGAAAATTACACTGCATACAAGCATTATTCTCAATCTAATTTTTAATCCGGGAGGCAACAACACTACCACGTGGTCTTCATCTTCAACTGTCCAGATTTGAGCTTAATTAGGACCACTTTTTCTTGTATTCCTTCCTATACCAAAATATATAATTGATAATTAGGTTATGGAAATTGATCATTATATATATCGCAATTTTGAAATACTTACCACCATGATAGATATGGACCGAGGAGTGCCATTTTATTGCAAGTAGTATGTGTCATCAGGTCCTACAATTCAATTAATATATCCAGATGAGCTTAAAACATCCGGATGAACATCACATTAAGTTCCGGATCAACTTCAAAGTCAGTTGAACTTTGTTTGGTACACATCTCACCATTTGTTCCAACAATCCCTAGCTGGCCCAAGTGTTTGAGGTACCAAATAACATTTAAAATGGGACTACATGATATTACCAAACAGATTAATGTGAAACTATAGAACGGAATGAAACTTGACTGGCAAATATTTACCTTTTTCTTTTCAACCGCTTCAGACGAGGTTGATCGACCACTGATTTCACGCCCTACAGTTCAATTAATTACTTTATGTAAATGAGCAATCAAACCGATAATGAGTTTGACAACTACTAACCGTTGTGTGTATGTCAGCATGATTAGTAATGTGGCTAGATCCAACAAAAATCTCCTTAGAATTTACCTAGAACAATGTTTTTGAATTGGTAAAAAGTTAGAGCAGAATAATGACGCGGACCTATCATGAAAGTATTTATTAAAAGTATTTATTCTGTTTTTTTAATCTAACATAAGTTGTTCCAGTTTTATTCATATAGATTATGTATATACTCTATTTTTTCATATTAACATACATTTTCAATGAATCATAGCAGGGCCCCATTTAACTCATAACTTTGTTCTTACATGAACAAGAGTGTATAAGGTACTTGAGAATAGTATGATTAAGTTGTGATGTAAAGAAATCACCTCTGTAGATGCCGAGCATTAAGTTGGTGTGGTAATGGTGGTCCAAGTGCAGATAGATGATCTATAAGTAGATCAAGTTTTTTCTCCGATTCTTCAAACTTCAAGAAGAGGGCCTTAACTTGTTCATTTGTTGTATCCCGAAGAAGTCTCTCCTCTTTAAGTTCGAACT
Organism: Deinandra increscens subsp. villosa; assembly: GCA_039602395.1. NCBI lineage: Eukaryota > Viridiplantae > Streptophyta > Magnoliopsida > Asterales > Asteraceae > Deinandra > Deinandra increscens. The sequence goes on from JBCNJP010006681.1 coordinate 39,702, forward strand.
CAAGTTTTTCCAATTCACCATTAGTGTTGTTGGATCGATCCTTGAATTTTGTACAATTAACAGAATGTAGTTAGATGCTTTTTAACAAAGTACATAAATAGGAAAGCATGCAGACCCTATTGATTCATTATCTCTTAATTAGTTCTTAATTATTAATATATCACATAAAGACCCTATTGATTAGTTATTTGATATGTTATACACAAATTTAACGACATCTAAAGGGAAGAGTGGAACACATCATGTCTTCAGTGGATATAAACAAACAATTCACCATTTCTAGCAAAGTAGCAGATGCATGACATCAACATGAACATACAAAAAATATTGGAAACATTCCTATATATGTCCTCTAGGATCATTTCCTAGCTAGTAATGACCAGATTAACATAAATTAGTTCTTAGTTATTAATATCTCACATAAAGACCCTATTGACTAATTATTTGATATCTTATACACAAATTAAAGACATCTAAAGGGAAGAGCGGAACACATCATGTCTTCAGTGGATATAAACAAACAGTTCACCATTTCTAGCAGAGTACATAAAGAAGAAAGTAGGTTCACCAGTAACATGAATCTACAAACATGTGCATATGCTTGACCTCAACATTCCTAGCATAAAAATAACTAATTTAGCATAAAATGAATGGGTTGAAATGAATGGAGAAGATTTCTGCAAAATATACCCCTTCCTAATTAATTCTGTATGAAACGAAATTTTATCGATCTGTAACTGTAACTGTACACAAATACAGGGATCCCAAGTTAAACGTGTATCAATAATAAACAAAAGAAACAATTTTATGAAAACAGATTGTAATTAATGAAACGGAATAACTTGACAATTACCGTTTTCTGGACTGATTGGTCTCCCAAATCACATCCCACTTCTGAAGAATCGCTAGCTGTTGGGCTATATTTTAGAGGCATGAACATTAAATCATTGGGCTTGTGTTTTGGGCTAGTTGTTTACGATTTGGGCCATGTGGGCCGGCTTTATTGGGTTTATGATTTAGACTAGGGTTTGTAATGGGTAGTATATAAACCCTTGTGTTTATGATTATTCTAGCTTTTGGATTACGATTTTCAGATTCTCCTTGTTTACGATCGGTTTCTTTAAGCTCAAGAAAATATTGTTCATCATTCAAGATTTTATCTTTGTTGTTTGTCACTTCATCAAATCTATTTCTTCTACTTTCTTCTTGAATCAATCACTTACGAGGATTCCGCACACGTTTGTGATATCAATATCGTGATTTGGTATATTTTCTGGACCAACACTAGCGTTGTCTGTTGAAGCTATTCGTTGTTGAAGCTCCATGGAAGATGTGAATGATATGGATGAGAAAGAAGACCTGGTTATTCGCTGGAGGCGTTTAACTAGCTAGAAATTTTCTGATAAAGTGAGAGGGAAAAGTATATATATGATTAATCGATAATAAGTAAATTTAGTTCAAAATTTTGGGTGTAGTTTGAACTAAAGGTGAGAAATTCAAATATTTTAATTAAAGTTTTTAAGGGGGGGGGGGGGGAATTGTTCAAACTGATAATAAAACCCAAAATTAATATAAACAATATGTATATTAAACATAACTAAACCTAAAATTAAACATAAACATAATTAATTAATTAATTAAATGTTTCGACGTGGCTCTTCCGCGGGTTCTTCTTGAAGATGAACTTCATCATCCAGTTCGTAAAAGTCTTCAAGTCAATCTTCTTGTGGGTTTGCAGGTTCCTCCATGAGCTTGAGCAGGAGCTTCATCCTCTTGAGGTGTTGAAATTGTACGAGTACATCAATTACGGTTGACATAACTGTGATCCTTTAAGCAGATCTGGATGACGATCGGAGTTAAAAGCCCTAATTAACAAAATTATGTTTTAATATTAATTTTATTATTTTCTTTTAGATATAATAAACAAGATTTTAATAACACGTGCCTTGTGGCCGTGATAACGCAACTACAAAAAACGGATACATTACTAAAACACAACTCAAAAATAAAAATGATAAATTACTATGCAATTCAGAACAAAAATATGAAAAGACCGCCATATTGTGAATTTCTCATGTATAATAATTTTGTTTCCAAAAATATTAAACGACGTCCAATTAGGATGGTGAGGAGCAATTAGGAGCAATTAGGACCAACCAGACTCAATGAGGACTAAATACTGACAGTTAGCGTCATTTAGGATATTTTAGTGAAGACCAGTTATGGTCAATTAATATGGTCAATGAATACGAATTAGGGCCAGTTCAATGAGAACGCCGATTATGCTCATAGGACCGATAAGGACGGAGCATGAAGGAAGTGACTAATGAGGATCGATGATCAAGTATGACCAATTAGGACTAATTGGGGCCAATTAGTTTGAATGAGGACCAATGATACCAATAAGGGTAAATCAGGGTTAGTGATGGTCGATTAAGACAATTAGGTTCAATTAGGGTCAATGAGGACCCATTAGGACCAATGATGGTTGAATATGCTCGATTAGGACCAATAAGGATGAATTATGACTTATTAGGGCCAGTTAGGACCGACGAGGGCCAATTAGACAGAATAAGTACCAATATGGCTCAATTCGGGTTAATGAGGAGCAATTTGCACAAATTGGACCAATAAGGACCAATTAGTGTCAGTTAGCCTCAATAAGGACCTACTAGACTCATCGAGTACCATTTACTTTGAAGTACAACAAATTTGAGTCAATTAGGCCTAATTGACCCCAATTGATTATAATTGGTCCTAAATGAGCCTAACCGGTCGTAATTGACCGTAAGTGATCTTCATTGAACCTAACCGAGCCGAATAGACTATAATTGACCTTCATTGACCCTAATTCATCCTAACTGAGTGTTCACTGGCCCTCATTGGTACTCATTTGTCATAAATGACCATGGTTGACCTTAATTCAGTCTACTGGTCCTCATTGAGCGTAATTGGCCCTCAATCGGCCTAATAGACCCTAATTGGTCATATTTGGTCCTCAAAAGGCGTCGACATTGAGCAAAATCGACCCTCGTTATTTATAACCGGTCTTCATCATTGACCCTAATTGATCCTCATTGACCCAAATTAACCCCAATTTACCCTAATTGGGCCTCGTGGCTTCGTTGGTCCTAATTGGTCCTACTTTATCTCCATTTGTCCTCATCGGTCTTAATCGACCCTAATTGATGTGGATTCAATTAAAATAAATTAATAATATTTTTCTAACCCAAATTAAATTATAAAAAATTTCCCCCATCACAATTTCAACTAAATGGGCAAACTCCAATAACTTACCCGGTTTCAATTCTTAGGGTTCATTGTGATCCAGAAGAACTGCTGTTAGTATAAAACTGCATTTTCGAAAAATAGTTACCCTCTATTTTTTCTCTAGGTTTCTAATTGGCAATTTAAACCTAAACCTTACTCTCTAATTTCTCATAAATGGCACCCAAATTGAATCGAAAGGCTGCATCAAAGGCTACTGATCAACTGTTCTTTGCCGAACACAATGTTGTAGCGTACTTCGAGAAGTCTGATAAGTCAAAGCTATTTGATGAAATGAACAATTTCCTGGAGAAATCCAACACTCATTTTGCTTTAACTGTGAATCCTGTAATATGCAAGCAGAGAATTGCTAAATTTTGGGATTCAGCCAAAAAATCCGTTGATAGCAACGGGGTTGGTAAAATTGACTCTAGAGTCAATGGGAATGAGATTAGTTTGACTGAAGAAATGATCCGGAAGCATCTGAAATTCAATGATGCAGGAGGTGATCCAGATTACAAGTCTGAATTGTACTTGAAGACGTACGAAGAAATTGGGTATGGGGGTGACTTAACTTATGCGACCGTAAAAAAGGGACAACTACCCTATGGGAGGCAACCCAGCGGTTTGTTTTTGTTTGATTTTTGTGTGTTTTCATAGTTTTTGGTAGATTTTACGTTTTCGGTGTGTTTTCAAGAAATCGGGAAGCTCGGGAGTGAATTTGTGCCATATACTGCATTCCAGGTAAGTTTTAATGAAAATTTCGCAGTAGACATGCTCGGTGGTGCCAAACAAGTTTTTTTTTCCAAAGATAGAAAATTTTTGAGGCCCAAATTTTCAAAACTTTCTGCCAAAAAAGGTCATGGGCGGTACGCCCATAATAACTAACATCAGGGCGGTACGCCCCAGAATTGTCTCAAGATTTTCAGGTTTTAATATTAGGGCGGTACACCCTGATCTTCATGATTTTGGGCGGTACGCGTCTCTCGAGCAAATATCCACGACCGTCACTCGTTCACCAACGAGACCACCACCGCCGCGAGACAACGCTGGCCGCCACGAGCACAATCACGGACATTACAGTCCATTCCGAGCTCTTTCCAGGTTCCGATTTTAGTTTTGTTTGTTTAATTTTGAGTTGATTAGTTCGGTTTGCATTTTTAGGTTAGTTTTTTTAGTTTTGATTGATTAGCCGATATTGCACCGATTTGAAGTGAGAACGAGGTTGTCTGAGGGTGTATCGCATGTGGGTTTCGTATGGATTGATCGGTTTTAGCCGATTTCATTTTTTCTACGCCATTAATTGGGCGGCGTACCGCCTAGGTCACCAACATTTAGGGCGGTACGCCCCAAATTGAAATTAGGGTTCCTGCTTGATAAATTGGGCGGCGTACTGCCCCATTTGCACAATTTTTGGGCGATACGCCCTGGGACACACTTCACAGTTTTTTTTTTCAAAATTCCCAAAAATCCAATTTTGTTTCGTTTTTGATTTTTAGTTTTAATTTTACTTTTCTTTTAATCTTAATTCTTGTTTTTCTTTACAAAACTTTGAAAAAAACCAAAAAAAAATTAAAAAAATCCCAAAAATCCAAAAATAGTTGTGAAGTGGAGTTCAATTGCAGGAAGGCCCGGTTATTATCTTTATTGTTATTTTTTTGTGCTAACTTGTGTGAATCAGGATGTCGAGCCAACCGGGGTCTAGTTCCGGTAAGCGTGGACCAAGGAAGAGGAAACAGGGCGAGCCGGATGCTACTGTTCCGGTCCCTCCATTCAGGAGGAGGATTATCGGCTATTGGGGACCGGAGATTTTACCGGAGGCGGATATTCCAGCACCGCCGGTCGCGAGGAGGAACCATCAGCACCACTCGTTGCTGAAGTTCGAGCACGGGTCTCATGAGGGGAGGCAGATGAGGAGGTTTGTGGTGATGTCGCTGCTTCATCACCGGACGATTGACTGGGGGCTACTTGCGCAGATTGGGTAGCTTGAGCGGATTAGAGGGTTAGTGACTAATAGATGGAGGAGGGCGTTGACTCCGGACGACCACCAGTACGTGGAGCTGACGGTGGAGTTCTTATCGACATTTCAGGTCGGTCCGGGGAGGTTTGGAGACGGGAACGCCTTATCATTTGCTTTAGGCCGTCAGACTCATCACATGAGTATTCCGGAGTTCGCGTCTTAGCTGGTTTATACACTCAGGATGAGGTTGAGGCACCGGCGTTTGCTGGTCTGCCGCGTGGGATTTTTATCTGAGCACACCCCAGGGGGTTACTGATTTACAGCTGGCGGCGTTATGGGATACGATTGGGGCGGTTCCTTATTTTGATAGTGTGATAGAGTCGCAGATTAGGGATCCAGTGATCAGATACTTACATAGGATTGTGGCGTGTACTATTCTCGGCCGTCGCTCTGGCGTCGAGAAGTGCACGAAGCTGGATTTGGCAGTTTTGCGTTCGATTATTGAGGGACATGACCTCAACATTGCTGGTATTTTGATTTCATCATTTGCGAGGAGGAGGACGTTGGGGAAGGGCGTTCATCTGAGTATGGGGCCCTATGTGACTAGGTTAGCGAGGAGATTAGGGGTGTTTGAGCCAGGTAGGTATTTGGAGACTCATCTGACGATTGGGGCCGAGACTTCGCATTATGAGCTGGGTGATATGAGGTTAGCCTCGATGGTTACTATGACGGATCCCCCACAGTGGGCGGCAGTTAGAGATGTGGTTGTTCATGGGGATGAGGCTGCTAGGGCCACGAGGCGGCATAGTATTTTACATCAGGTGGAGAGGCCGTTGAGGCAGAGACCAGAGAGGCCGCCGAGGGCTGATCAGGTGACACTGGAGATGGTTCAGGAGATGGTCTTGGACTATGTTGATGTGAGGTTTGAGAGGATTGAGAGGGCGATGCGTTGTATGATGTCCCATCAGGGTATGGCTATCCCTGATTTCTTTCAAGAGCCCGAGGATGGTGATGATGGTGGTCATGATGAGGGAGGAGATGATGATGGTATGGATGCTGAGGGGGATCCAGATGCTGGTGCTAGTGGAACGGGTTGAGATGATGCTGGAGATGATGAGGAGTAGGATGCTATGATGCTGATTTCACTGCCGTTGCTGATCGGTTTTGTTTCTTTTACCCTGTAGTTTTTGGTTATTTTGTTGTTATCTGATCATGGTCTGTATGATATGATATTAATTATACTATACCTGGGGGTACTGTATGGGGTAACCGGTTGGGTGGTTATGATTTCCTTTTGTTATGTATATATTTGGTATGATGGTTATGTTTGTTGTTAGCACCGTGATTGAGATGTGAGATTCCCGCATTACTTCTTCCATTCGATTTCGGGAATTCACGATCTGGTACGAGAGGGCGTTGGCACGACTTCCGAGGAGCTTTCACGATGTTATCTGGGGAGTCTGTTCCAACTTGTTTCTTTTTAGTTATTTCTGTTTCTTTTTATTTCTTGTCGTATTTTATTTTATTTTTTAGTTTTATTTTATTTTTCCCGTTCGTGTCTGTATATTCGTTATGTGTGTGTTTCCTATCACATTGAGGGCAATGTCGATCTCAAGTGTGGGGAGGGGGACAGGACGTCAGTTTTTAAATTTTTAGTCAGTTTTTAATTTTTGATTTTTAGGTAGTTGTGTTTATTTTAAAAAAAAAAGTAAAAAAGAAAGAAAAACATCTCCAAAAAGATTTTTCATTTTTGAGTCATTTTTAGTTTAGTGTTCTGAGTCAAATATGTTTTGGGATAAATTACCGGTACATGGAAAATGATAGTACAATTGTGAGTCGATTTTCAGAATATAAAATTAAATAAAGAATGAAAGGGAAAGTGGTAGAAAAAGGTGAGAATGAAAAGTATGACTAATTTGTGATGTGTCGGTAGGCCCAGCTGATTTAGTAAAGCTTAATTATCCCTTGGTGTTTATTTTTGTATAAATATGTAATTAAATTAGTCTGCTAGGGGGTTCCCATTTTAGAGGTTAGAGTGATGTTGAAACTGATGATTAGGAGGAAAAAGACTTTTTTATATTAGAGACTTATATATCCTCAGAATAAACTGGCATGTTATGATCTTTTTGCGAGAGCAAATCCGAGAAGTAATGGCGCCCAATTTTTTCCATATTTGAGCATAGTAGGTAATAAATTGGTTAATAAATTAGAGTGAAGGGACATAATACTCACGTACGAACTAAGGATAGTATCCCGTGGTGAGTGCCTCTGATGATGCCCTGGATCTCGCGGGCAAAATACTAATGTACGATTTGGGGATAGCATCTTGCAAAAAGTGCCTCTGATGATGTCCGTTGGTAAGTATAGTTAAAATTAACCAACTATGAAAAAAAAAGAGAAAAAAGAAAGAAAAAAATAGAAAGAAATAGTAGAGGAATAAATGTTCAACAACATCATTCATCCATTAAATTCACCATTCTTGGGATATATAAGTATCTGGTTTAAGGAGGATGGGGAAAATATAAATATTTCATCTTTATTACCCTTTACTTTGACCGAATTTGAGTCGGGATTAGATTGAGCAAGAGCTTTCTGAATGTGGGACACATAGGTAGACTGAGACAATTGATTGGTAATTTATAAACACCTTGGGGGCTCAAAGATCAGTGGTTGGGTTTAGTCGGATAGAAATATCGGCGATTGCACTTAGTATAAATGAATACATTTTAGAATGTGGAATGCAAAAGGTTGATAATTAAAAATGTTGAATGATTTTGAAATTGATTTTTCAATTATGATTCCATGGCAGTTTTTCCGAGACGGAAAAAGTCAAGTGTGGGGATGTGATGTTAGTCCAATGTGTCGTCGTTATTGTTATTAATTTGTCATTTTTATTTATAATAACGATTGGATTACATTGCATTTACACAGTTTTTGTGTTCTGAGGTACCAAGAACTAAACAGGTGAAATCTGAGCTTTTATGAAGAAATCTGAAGCTGATCGGTACAGGGTCGAAAGATGATCGAGAAACGAGTGAAGACTTAGAAGAAAATCAAGAAAATTTTATGAAGTGCATTTTGGGGCAATACGCCCAGAAGAGAAGAATTCAGGGCGGTACGCCCTGATTTGTAGAAATCCAGCCGAGATTAGAAACTCGGGCGGTACGCCCAGGATTCCATTATTTGGGGCGGTACGCCCCGAATCAGTCGACAGAAGAAAAATTAGGGTTTACTATTTAAACTTGTTCGTTAAGTTCTATTTTCATTCTTCTTCTTCTTCAAGAACGACCAGAGCTTAAGGGTTTCGACTTTTCACCATTGTTTTCTAGACTTTGAAGAATTCTAATCATTCGGTACAGTTTTTCAATGCAATTTTCATTCATAATCATGTTTTCATCGTTAGCCATATCCGGCTAATCACCTATAACTGCTTTTGGTGATTGGTTGGTAAAATCGTTCTATTCCTAACCGATTAGTTATTAGTTGTTCCGGAATCCTTGCAACCGTTGAGCACCTGCATGCTAAATTTGTTTAATCTAACTAGTAACTTAGGGTTTTAGGGGTCCAATGTCATGATCTAGCACTTTCTTGCGGCAGGAACTAAGTAGCCCTTTAGAACTTTAAGGTATTAGGTCAATTAGGCAATTGGGGGGCATGTCTATGTGTCACTAGTAATTAATTAGGTTTTGCCTAGATCGTAGTCAACCGGGATCCAAAAGTGGTTAGTTTTCTCCCATTTGATAGTTTCAGTAATTTCCTAGTTTTCAAATAGTTAAGTTTTAGTTAATTCACCCCAAGTCAATCAAAACAGCCAAGAGGCAAATTAGTGTAATTTTAGGTTAATTGGTAATTTTAGTTAAGTTAGTCAAAAGTAGTTAATTAATTAGTCAATTTCCACATATTCCCTAGGTTCGATAACCCTAACTTACCAATACTACAAATCAATATAGTTGGGGATTTGTGACGGTCTGACAAACCGATATCAGTGAGCTTAGACGAAGTAAGCGAAAAAGGGTTGGAAAATCCTTTGGACCTGACTTCATGGCTTACATGGTTGAGGGTGATCCCAATACCTACCGCGAGGCGGTAACCTCTTCAGATGGGCCTCAATGGAAAGAAGCCATCAAGTGTGAGATAGAGTCTATCTTGCAGAACCACACTTGGGAGCTTGTCGATCTTCCTAATGGTTGCAAACCACTTGGATATCGGTGGATATTCAAGAAGAAGTTGAAAGCCGATGGCTCCATTGACAAGTATACGGCGAGGCTAGTGATTAAAGGATACAGACAAAAGGAAGGTCTGGATTACTTTGATACTTACTCACCTATTAATCGCATAACCTCGATAAGGTTGGTGCTTGCTATAGCGGCTTTATGAAATTTGGAGGTTCACCAAATGGAACAACCTGAGGGTTTTACCGCTCCTGGCCAAGAAGGCAAGGTGTGTAGACTCGTCAAGTCTTTGTATGGTTTAAAGCAAGCTCCGAAACAATGGCACAAGAAGTTTGACCGTGTCATGCTTGAAAACAGATTCAAAATAAATGAGTGCGACAAGTGTGTCTATGCGAAAGACACACCTAGAGGTTATGTGATTCTATGTCTCTATGTAGATGACATGCTTATCGTTGGGAGTGATGATAAGATGGTCAAAGCTACTAAAGACATGTTGAATGCGAGATTTGACATGATAGACATGGGCTTGCAGATGTGATACTTGGTGTAAAAATCATCAGAACCCCAAATGGTATTGTCTTGAGTCAATCTCACTATGTGGACAAAATCCTTGAGAAGTTCAATGCAAGAGATAAGAGTGTGTCTTAAACTTGATACTACCCTTCATCTTGCTAAGAATAAAGGAAAAGGGGTTGCTCAGTTGGAGTACTCAAGGGTGATTGGGAGTCTCATGTATCTTATGACATGTACCAGACCAGATTTGGCTTATGCTGTGAGCAGACTAAGCCAGTACACGAGTAATCTGTGCGCGATACATTGGAAAGAAATGACTTGTTTACTAAGGTACTTAAGATACACGAGAGACTATGGACTGCATTATACCCGAGATCCAGCAGTTATCAAAGGATACCGCGATGCGAATTTGATTTCGGATATAAAGGATTCCAAATCAACAAGCGTGTATGTTTTCACACTTGGTGGCGCGGCTATTGCTTGGAAATCGACTAAGCAAACTGTTATAGCGCGGTCCACAATGGAATCTGAGTTCATCGCCTTGGATAAATCTGGTGAAGAGGCGGAATGGCTACGTCAATTTGTGGAAGAAATTCCAAGGTGGCCTATGCCAATGACGGCTATTTGCATACATTGCGACAGTAAATCGGCAATTAGGCGCGCCCAATCCATGATGTACAATGGCAAATCAAGGAGCATTAGACGTAGTCATAATACGGTACGACAACTAATCTCTACTGGAGTTATCTCAATTGACTATGTGAAGTCAAAGGATAACACTGTGGATCCGTTTACAAAAGGCTTAAGCAAAGAGTTAGTTTTGAAGTCATCAAGGGGAATGGGACTAAAGCTCATTGGGTTGAAAGCTGATGCGAAGGAAAACCTAACCTATGAAAATGGAGATCCCAGGCTCTAGGTTCAATAGGACAACCTAATCGCATTGGCTAAGGTCATTGTGGGGGAGTACCCTAAAATCTTAAAGGGAGTTGTGTACTTCCTAGTCCATTCCTATCACCAAACAGTGAAGTGTGTAAGGTTAATCATACGATGGTCAATGACTTTGTGTAAGTCATAGATGATTTTGAGGAAATCATAATACCAATGCTTTTAATGATTGTGGTAATCACCTATGCAAGAGAGAAGTGTGGTCTCTTCGAATGGATTTGTTGGACCCGACAATGAGGGCTAACCAAGTTAGGGAAAGTTTTGTGTGGGTATAATAACGGTTACACAAACGGTCGGTTGGTTCAAAGACATCGTGTCTACCAAATACCAGTAACCCAAGTATACTTCACAAAGGAAGGTTCAAAGGGGACACCTACCTATCCTGCAATACTGGACTGCCAAAATTGCCTTTGATTCTTGAAGAATATATCGATACCCATTCATGTGGGGGATTGTTGGAATTTTGGGGAGAAAACTAGTGGAAAATGGGTTTTTTCATTAAGTATGAAAATGAGTTTTCACCAACTTTGGACTAAAATAAAATACAGATAGAATAGGTTGTTGCCTCTGTACTTTATGGGTTGGTGTAGTACGTTGTGAGGGCTTTCCAACGCATCAAACCACGTCCAAATCCGAGCTCGTATGAATGAGATATTGAAGCTCAAAGTTGAGGTCTCGCAACATATGAAGCTACGGAAATTAGAGAGAAAAATGCTAAGTATAGCATGTTAACTCATCACATATTGGTTGGGGAATGAAACCAAAAGTGGTTTATAAGGTGGGAACCTTACCAACTATTGTTTTCTTTAGTAGGACAAATCCCTTGGACCCTGAGGGGTGCGAAGCACCCCTAACTCGCACTCGCACACGCACGCACGCGCACGTGGCGTGGGCGTATGAGGCGCAATGTGGCGCTTTGATGGCGCACTTTGCACTTCGCTCGCATCGCCGCTTGAGAGCCGCCTTATTGTTTTTGGGTTCAACCGGAAGTTGTTCCGGTTGAAGTCTAAGCGGAATGTGAGTTAAAACCGGAAAAACTGGTTCAAGCGGGACAGTGCGTGAGTTCAGCCGGATACTGTTTCGGTTGAAGTTTGAGCGGAAAGGTGTTCCGCTTGGAGTTCAAGCGGAAGTTGAACCGGAAGATCAGTTCTTCCGGAAAGCAGCTGTTACGCGGAGATTCCTCCGGAATGACAGCTGTAAACGCGTTTTGAGCTAATTAAGGTAATTCCATGTTAATTAGAAATCAATTTGCATTAAAAACGTTTAATGCAAAGTTTGACTACGAATTATTTTTTTGTGCTCAACAAGTCACTCCCACCACTATAAATAAAGTCTCTTTAGTTGAGGCTAAATACACCAGAATTCACAGAATTCTTATCCTCTCTTCTTCCTCTTCTCTTACTCTCTCAATCTTCATCTTGTTTGTCAAGACCTCAAGAACTCAAAGGTAAACTTCAAGTTTAGAGTTATCCCGGCCGTACAATACGGTTTAGGCGATTGTTCCCTAGGAAACAAAACGGATCTTCTGTAGACCCGGAATTTGTTTTAAGGGACCCGGGTTTTGACCCGAAGCCTTCGCCAAGGTTCCTTGGAACGTTTCTCGTTTTCTTAAGCTAATATCAAAAGATTTTTCTCAAATCATTTTCTTTGACTTTCAATTAGTATTTTATCATTCAAAACATTTTCTTGAACTCTCTGTCTTTATTTTCCTTTCATTCAAATCAATATTATTTCATTTCATTTGTATGTAATTTCATTTCACTGCAATTTCTATTCATTTTATTGTATTGCAATTCTTTTCTTTTCTTGTAATTGTTTTAGTAGTAGATCTAATTTCTTTCACTTGTATTGTAATAGAATAGGTTTATTTCTTTGTTGTAATCGTACTTAAATAAAAGTATTTATTTTAATTAAATTTACGAATGGTTTTCCTACATGCATCTGAACCGAATTCGTGTAAATATACACGCAAATAAACACACGATTAATCTCCCATAAATCAGTCATTACTCATTACAATGAATGTTCGGTTTGGAATGCAAAAAGGTTGCCGGTTTCTAGAATCTGCTCAAAGTGTTGAAAAATAGCAAAAACTTGTCCCATACGGACACACGTTACGGGGCTATATTCGTGTCCGCAGGATGCGCAGGCATGAGTTAAGAATTTCGACCCGACTAGCCATTTTTTGCCCCCCCCTCCCTTGCGCAAGGGTATGAGCCAGAGTAAAACATGACACAAGAGATGTTAAAGGCTTTAAGGCTCATCCTTATAAACGCATTCAACTTTTTTTCTCACATCAATGTTGGATAGCATGCATCACATTTTCCAAACTTGAACAAAAAGACTTTGAGATCAACGTCTCATTCATACACATTTTTCCAACAATTCCCCACATGAATGGAGGTTGATCTCAGAAGAAACCTAATCCCGATCGAATTTCAACAGTTAAATCTTTCATACGATAGGTAGGTGTTACCTTTTAAACCTTCACTCATGAAACACACTTAGTCTAATGGCTCTGAGTAGGCAGTGATGCCTTTGAACTCGTCTGCCATTTGTGTAGGCGACAATGTGCTTCACACAAGACTCTCCTTAACAATATCAAATCCTCATAGTTATGTTCGTTATGGTCATGGACATTAGCCTGGTTATGAGAGAGCTCTTAGGTATTGTGCCCCCTCTCAATACCCTTCAAAGCGACCCCACCTCTCTCTCACATAGGTGATTCACCATGTGTAGCTGCCTCAGCTGAATCATTTAAGCCATAGGCTTAACCTCGTACTTGTCACTTTTAGAAATGGACTAGGAGTTGTACTGATTCCAATCATACATCCCCTTCTTAAAGTGCGTAGAGTTATCAATTCTTCCCCCCACAGTGACCTCACTAGTTCATACAATTAGGTTGTCCTATTGAAATCAGATCTTGGGATTTCCAATCAACTGAGTTAGGTTTTCCCTCATATGAACTTTAATCTTTCAAGGGCTTCAGTCCCATTCCCATGGAAAACTTCTGAACTAACTCTCTACTTAGGCTTTTTGTCAGCGGATCCGTAATATTATCCTTTGACTTCACATAGTCAACAGTGATAATTTTAGTAGAGATTACTTGTCATACCGTATTATGTCTACATCTTATATGTATATTCTTACCATTATACATTGTGCTATGAGCTCTGCCAATTTCCGATTGGCTATCACAATGTATACATATTGATAACGGTTTGTCAGGCCGTTTCAAATCCCCAACTTAAATTGATTTTGTAGTAGTGGAAGCTAGGGTTATCGAACCAAGGGAATATGTGGAAATTGATTAACTGATTAACTAAATTAACTAAATTACCAATTAACCTAAAATTATACTAAATTGCCACTTGGCTGTTTTGAGTGTTGGGGTGATTTAACTAAAATTAACTAACTTGCACTAGGAATTACTTAACTATCAATGGATGAAAACTGACCACTTTTGGATCCTGGTTGGCTACCGATTTAGGCAGAACCTAATTAATTACTAGTGACACATAGACATGCCCCCCAATTGCCTAATTGACCTAATTACCTAGGGTTCTAATGGGCTGATTAGTTTCTGCCGCAAGAAAGTGCTAGATCATGTCAGGGGAACACTAAAACCCTAGGTTACTAGTTTGGTTAAACAATTTTAGCATGCGGGTGTACAACGGTTGCAAGGATTCCGGAACAACTACTAACTAACCGATTAAGAATAAAACGATTTTACCAACCATTCACCAAAAGTAGTTAGAGATGCTTAGCCGGACATGGCTAATGAAGCAAACATGATGAAGATTAAAGATTGCATAAATAAACAATTACCTAATGATGAAAACCTTCAAAGAATCTCTAAAAAACTCTCAAAATTCGTAGTCTTCACCCCAAAAACGGCTGGGGATGATTAGGGTTCGAACTAATACCTAAACACCCTTTAAATAGGTTTAGAAAACAAAAGATAATAAAATTCTGCCGACTCGGCCGCACGGCGTACCGCCCTAAAATTCTCCAACTCCGGCGTACCGCCCGTGTGAGGCAATCTCCGAATTCTCCAATCTGTTACTTTTAATTAATTCCTCGTGTGTTCCCATAGAATCTTTAATCACAACTCACGTGATCACGTGCCTTCTTCCTTCCTTTCTTTAAATTCTTTTAACTCACAACTTCCTAACAATGACTTGTATCAATCCATGAGATGTCAATTAATTATTCTTGCTCCATCATTTTTTTAACTCCTGCGCCATGTACCTACAAATTAACTTCAAACAAAATAAAATTTCCTTTCTTACCTCATTTGCTAATCACGACACACAACATACCATTCAATATATTTTACTTTTCTTTTCTTTAGTCATGCATCCATAAAAATAAAAAGTTAAAGTAATAAACAAAATAGGTATGACACTCAATTCATTCGGACTCATTTTAATCTTATCATTTAAGCTCATTCTTACTGCAACACACTAATTATTAAAAGCAACTAAAATAATATACTTATACATAATTTGGTGTGTATGAGGACCGATTAATATAAAATAAAGTGTACATTTTAACCTCTCATCACATCCCCACACTTGACTTTTTCCGTCTCGGAAAAACTACCATGGAATCATAATCGGGAAATCAACTCAAAATCATTTAACAATTTTATATCTATCAATCGATTCAATTCCACATTCCAAAATGTAATCACATATGCTAATTGCAATTGCCGATATTTCGGTCCGACTAAACCCAACCACTGATCTTTGAGCCCCCAAGGTGTTTACATAAATTACCAAACATTTGTATTAACCTGCCAATGTGCCCCACATTCAGAAAATTCTAGCTCAATCTAATCCCGACTCATATTCGGTCAAAGTAAAGGGTAATACGGATAGAATATTTATATTTTCCCCACCCTAGTTATATCAGATACTCATATATCCCAAGAATGGTGGATTTGAATGGATAAGTGAAATTGCTTGAGCATTTATTTGACTACTGTTGCTTCTGTTTTTTCTCATTTTCTTTTCTTTTTTCTCCTTTTTTTTTATAGTTGGTTAATTTTAACTATACTTACCAACGGACATCATCAGAGGCATTCTTTCACAAGGTCTTACCCCCGAAATCATACGTGAGTGTTTTGCCCGCGAGATCCAGAACATCATCAGAGGCACTTACCACGGGATACTATCCTTTCCTCCGCCTCATAGTCGACCGATTTGACCGAAGCGGATCTCGATCGTCTTACGTTTTGAGCAAGCCGCTTGGATGTGGCACTCAATCTTTCTATGTGCCCCCAATCCACCTCTTCCGTGTTAGTCAGAAAAGTTCCATTGCTGATGGAGTTCAAGTCTCGGATATCCTCAGGAAGGAGACCATCATAAAACGCTTTAATGAGATCCCAAGTGTCTATTCGATGATGTGGGCACTTGCGCAACATATCCTTAAACCGAGTGAATGCCTCATGAAATGGTTCTCCGGTGTGTTGTTGAAAGGATCGGATCTCTTCTTTGACCTCACTAGTCTTGCTCATCGGGTAGTATTCTTCAAGGAACACTTCTTGCATTTGCACCCAAGTATAGATGCTACCGGGGGTTAGACTTTCAACCATCTCCTTGCTCGATCTTTGAGGGTATACGGGAAGAGCATTAGCTTGACATCGTCTGTTGTGAACCCCGTGGCTCCAATAGGTATGCATATGGATTCGAAGCTATGGATATGATGATATGGCTCTTCGGTTCTCTTCCTATAGAATTCCGGTAAATGATTCAAATATTGAGGTCGGACCTCAAATGCTCTTCTATTAGCTCCGATTGGCGTGACTACCGCGGATGCACTCGGAACGACTATTGGCTTAAAGTGACTAGCCACTC
The DNA here is from genome assembly GCA_039602395.1 of Deinandra increscens subsp. villosa. Classification (NCBI taxonomy): domain Eukaryota; kingdom Viridiplantae; phylum Streptophyta; class Magnoliopsida; order Asterales; family Asteraceae; genus Deinandra; species Deinandra increscens. The sequence continues at coordinate 56,420 of JBCNJP010006681.1, forward strand.
CTTGAACCGGCGGGTTTTCTACCAATCTTGAGACTCCTCCTTCCATTTGAAGACGAGCTCCCCCATTGTTGAATTGTGGAACTCCTCTTGGGGGAGAAGCTCTTGGTGCTTGTGGTGCAACATTTCGCTGTGGAGCTCGTGCCCGATTCCTTGGAGCTTCAACATATGGCTCCGCTCCATACCCATATCCGTCTTCATCTTCATTTTGGTCATACCCGTCTTGCCCCCTCTGCTCCTCTTGTCTTTGCCAATCATGTTCCTCATACACTGGGTTTTGTCGGAATTGGGGTTGGTTAGCTTGTCGGAATGGTTGTGGTGGGGGTTGTTGTTGTGGGGCCTGGCGGAATATGGGTTGTCGTGGTGCCTCGCGGAAGATGGGTTGTTCTGGATAGCTAACTCGGTAGTGATAACCTTCCTCATCATGGTGTGAGGATTTCGGAGACAAGGATGGAAGAGAGTCGTGCCCAGGTACCCAAAATGGTGGGATATGAACCGGAGGAATGTTTTGTGGCATGGCGGGGTTCACTGGTTCATTTTGTGGTTGGTTGCCGTCTTGATTGAGGTTTTGATTTGAGTGTGGATTTTGGTTGGGAATTGGGTCTTGGTTGATGTTATCATTTGGGTTAGGGTTCTGATTGGGATTTGGGTTTTGGTGTATGTTGGCATTTTGGTTGGGGTTTGGATTTTGGCCCTCCATGGTTCTTCTGTTTCTCTGCTCTGCTCGGTTCTGCGGAGCTGTTCTCTCAATCTCTGGATTGTAGATCAGCGGGGATGTCTTGCGGGAATGCCGCGTATGCATGCACAATCACCTAAAACCTGCAAAATCGGTCATAAACAAGCAAACCAATTACGCAGCACTGTTCCATGGGGTGTAAATAATGCAATAGAACAGAAAAAATCAAAACTTGGATGGTCAAAAATTTCAAAAATTTCTGTGAAAAAACGTCCAAGGCGTACCGCCCCAAACTGAGAAATTCTAGGCGTACCGCCCTAGACTAAAATTCGACAAAAATTAAATATTTTTTTTTAGTTGCAGAAAGTAATTACTGGAATAAAAACACTATTTTTGGGTTTTTAGGATTTTTTGAAAAAGTGAAATAAAAATGCTAATTAAACAAAAATCAACTAATCAAAAAGCGCACTAATTCCCCGGCAACGGCGCCAATTTGATAACGGTTTGTCAGGCCGTTTCAAATCTCCAACTTAAATTGATTGTGTAGTAGTGGAAGCTAGGGTTATCGAACCAAGGGAATATGTGAAAATTGATTAACTAATTAACTAAATTAACTAAATTACCAATTAACCTAAAATTATACTAAATTGCCACTTGGCTGTTTTGAGTGTTGGGGTGATTTAACTAAAATTAACTAACTTGCACTAGGAATTACTTAACTATCAATGGATGAAAACTGACCACTTTTGGATCCTGGTTGGCTACCGATTTAGGCAGAACCTAATTAATTACTAGTGACACATAGACATGCCCCCCAATTGCCTAATTGACCTAATTACCTAGGGTTCTAATGGGCTGATTAGTTTCTGCCGCAAGAAAGTGCTAGATCATGTCAAGGGAACACTAAAACCCTAGGTTACTAGTTAGGTTAAACAAACGGTAGCATGCGGGTGTTCAACGGTTGCAAGGATTCCGTAACAACTACTAACTAACCGATTAAGAATAAAACGATTTTACCAACCATTCACCAAAAGTAGTTAGAGATGATTAGCCGGACATGGCTAATGAAGCAAACATGATGAAGATTAAAGATTGCATAAATAAACAATTACCTAATGATGAAAACCTTCAAAGAATCTCTAAAAAACTCTCAAAATTCGTAGTCTTCACCCCAAAAACGGCTGGGGATGATTAGGGTTCGAACTAGTACCTAAACACCCTTTAAATAGGTTTAGAAAACAAAAAATAATAAAATTCTGCCGACTCGGCCGCACGGCGTACCGCCCTAAAATTCTCCAACTCCGGCGTACCGCCCGTGTGAGGCAATCTCCGAATTCTCCAATCTGTTACTTTTAATTAATTCCTCGTGTGTTCCCATAGAATCTTTAATCACAACTCACGTGATCACGTGCCTTCTTCCTTCCTTTCTTTAAATTCTTTTAACTCACAACTTCCTAACAATGACTTGTATCAATCCATGAGATGTCAATTAATTATTCTTGCTCCATCATTTTTTTAACTCCTGCGCCATGTACCTACAAATTAACTTAAAACAAAATAAAATTTCCTTTCTTACCTCATTTGCTAATCACGACACACAACATACCATTCAATATATTTTACTTTTCTTTTCTTTAGTCATGCATCCATTAAAATAAAAAGTTAAAGTAATAAACAAAATAGGTATGACACTCAATTCATTCGGACTCATTTTAATCTTATCATTTAAGCTCATTCTTACTGCAACACACTAATTATTAAAAGCAACTAAAATAATATACTTATACATAATTTGGTGTGTATGAGGACCGATTAATATAAAATAAAGTGTACATTTTAACCTCTCATCACATCCCCACACTTGACTTTTTCCGTCTCGGAAAAACTACCATGGAATCATAATCGGGAAATCAACTCAAAATCATTTAACAATTTTATATCTATCAATCGATTCAATTCCACATTCCAAAATGTAATCACATATGCTAATTGCAATTGCCGATATTTCGGTCCGACTAAACCCAACCACTGATCTTTGAGCCCCCAAGGTGTTTACATAAATTACCAAACATTTGTATTAACCTGCCAATGTGCCCCACATTCAGAAAATTCTAGCTCAATCTAATCCCGACTCATATTCGGTCAAAGTAAAGGGTAATACGGATAGAATATTTATATTTTCCCCACCCTAGTTATATCAGATACTCATATATCCCAAGAATGGTGGATTTGAATGGATAAGTGAAATTGCTTGAGCATTTATTTGACTACTGTTGCTTCTGTTTTTTCTCATTTTCTTTTCTTTTTTCTCCTTTTTTTTTATATAGTTGGTTAATTTTAACTATACTTACCAACGGACATCATCAGAGGCATTCTTTCACAAGGTCTTACCCCCAAAATCATACGTGAGTGTTTTGCCCGCGAGATCCAGAACATCATCAGAGGCACTTACCACGGGATACTATCCTTTCCTCCGCCTCATAGTCGACCGATTTGACCGAAGCGGATCTCGATCGTCTTACGTTTTGAGCAAGCCGCTTGGATGTGGCACTCAATCTTTCTATGTGCCCCCAATCCACCTCTTCCGTGTTAGTCAGAAAAGTTCCATTGCTGATGGAGTTCAAGTCTCGGATATCCTCAGGAAGGAGACCATCATAAAACGCTTTAATGAGATCCCAAGTGTCTATTCGATGATGTGGGCACTTGCGTAACATATCCTTAAACCGAGTGAATGCCTCATGAAATGGTTCTCCGGTGTGTTGTTGAAAGGATCGGATCTCTTCTTTGACCTCACTAGTCTTGCTCATCGGGTAGTATTCTTCAAGGAACACTTCTTGCATTTGCACCCAAGTATAGATGCTACCGGGGGTTAGACTTTCGAACCATCTCCTTGCTCGATCTTTGAGGGTATACGGGAAGAGCATTAGCTTGACATCGTCTGTTGTGAACCCCGTGGCTCCAATAGGTATGCATATGGATTCGAAGCTATGGATATGATGATATGGCTCTTCGGTTCTCTTCCCATAGAATTCCGGCAAATGATTCAAATATTGAGGTCGGACCTCAAATGCTTTCCTATTAGCTCCGATTGGCGTGACTACCGCGGATGCACTCGGTACGACTATTAGCTTAAAGTGACTAGCCACTCCTTGAACCGGCGGGTTTTCTACCAATCTTGGGACTCCTCCTTCCATTTGAAGACGAGCTCCCCCATTGTTGAATTGTGGAACTCCTCTTGGGGGAGAAGCTCTTGGCGCTTGTGGTGCAACATTTCGCTGTGGAGCTCGTGCCCGATTCCTTGGAGCTTCAACATATGGCTCCGCTCCATACCCATATCCGTCTTCATCTTCATTTTGGTCATACCCGTCTTGCCCCCTCTGCTCCTCTTGTCTTTGCCAATCCTGTTCCTCATACACTGGGTTTTGTAGGAATTGGGGTTGGTTAGCTTGTCGGAATGGTTGTGGTGGGGGTTGTTGTTGTGGGGCCTGGCGGAATATGGGTTGTCGTGGTGCCTCGCGGAAGATGGGTTGTTCTGGATAGCTAACTCGGTAGTGATAACCTTCCTCATCATGGTGTGAGGATTTCGGAGACAAGGATGGAAGAGAGTCGTGCCCAGGTACCCGAAATGGTGGGATATGAACCGGAGGAATGTTTTGTGGCATGGCGGGGTTCACTGGTTCATTTTGTGGTTGGTTGCCGTCTTGATTGAGGTTTTGATTTGAGTGTGGATTTTGGTTGGGAATTGGGTCTTGGTTGATGTTATCATTTGGGTTAGGGTTCTGATTGGGATTTGGGTTTTGGTGTATGTTGGCATTTTGGTTGGGGTTTGGATTTTGGCCCTCCATGGTTCTTCTGTTTCTCTGCTCTGCTCGGTTCTGCGGAGCTGTTCTCTCAATCTCTGGATTGTAGATCAGCGGGGATGTCTTGCGGGAATGCCGCGTATGCATGCACAATCACCTAAAACCTGCAAAATCGGTCATAAACAAGCAAACCAATTACGCAGCACTGTTCCATGGGGTGTAAATAATGCAATAGAACAGAAAAAATTAAAACTTGGATGGTCAAAAATTTCAAAACTTTCTGTGAAAAAACGTCCAAGGCGTACCGCCCCAAACTGAGAAATTCTAGGCGTACCGCCCTAGACTAAAATTCGACAAAAACTAAATATTTTTTTTTTTAGTTGCAGAAAGTAATTACTGGAATAAAAACACTATTTTTGGGTTTTTTGGCTTTTTTGAAAAAGTGAAATAAAAATGCTAATTAAACAAAAATCAACTAATCAAAAAGCGCACTAATACCCCGGCAACGGCGCCAATTTGATAACGGTTTGTCAGGCCGTTTCAAATCCCCAACTTAAATTGATTTTGTAGTAGTGGAAGCTAGGGTTATCGAACCAAGGGAATATGTGGAAATTGATTAACTGATTAACTATAATTAACTAAATTACCAATTAACCTAAAATTATACTAAATTGTCACTTGGCTGTTTTGAGTGTTGGGGTGATCTAACTAAAATTAACTAACTTGCACTAGGAATTACTTAACTATCAATGGATGAAAACTGACCACTTTTGGATCCTGGTTGGCTACCGATTTAGGCAGAACCTAATTAATTACTAGTGACACATAGACATGCCCCCCAATTGCCTAATTGACCTAATTACCTAGGGTTCTAATGGGCTGATTAGTTTCTGCCGCAAGAAAGTGCTAGATCATGTCAGGGGAACACTAAAACCCTAGGTTACTAGTTTGGTTAAACAATTTTAGCATGCGGGTGTACAACGGTTGCAAGGATTCCGGAACAACTACTAACTAACCGATTAAGAATAAAACGATTTTACCAACCATTCACCAAAAGTAGTTAGAGATGCTTAGCCGGACATGGCTAATGAAGCAAACATGATGAAGATTAAAGATTGCATAAATAAACAATTACCTAATGATGAAAACCTTCAAAGAATCTCTAAAAAACTCTCAAAATTCGTAGTCTTCACCCCAAAAACGGCTGGGGATGATTAGGGTTCGAACTAATACCTAAACACCCTTTAAATAGGTTTAGAAAACAAAAAATAATAAAATTCTGCCGACTCGGCCGCACGGCGTACCGCCCTAAAATTCTCCAACTCCGGCGTACCGCCCGTGTGAGGCAATCTCCGAATTCTCCAATCTGTTACTTTTAATTAATTCCTCGTGTGTTCCCATAGAATCTTTAATCACAACTCACGTGATCACGTGCCTTCTTCCTTCCTTTCTTTAAATTCTTTTAACTCACAACTTCCTAACAATGACTTGTATCAATCCATGAGATGTCAATTAATTATTCTTGCTCCATCATTTTTTTAACTCCTGCGCCATGTACCTACAAATTAACTTAAAACAAAATAAAATTTCCTTTCTTACCTCATTTGCTAATCACGACACACAACATACCATTCAATATATTTTACTTTTCTTTTCTTTAGTCATGCATCCATTAAAATAAAAAGTTAAAGTAATAAACAAAATAGGTATGACACTCAATTCATTCGGACTCATTTTAATCTTATCATTTAAGCTCATTCTTACTGCAACACACTAATTATTAAAAGCAACTAAAATAATATACTTATACATAATTTGGTGTGTATGAGGACCGATTAATATAAAATAAAGTGTACATTTTAACCTCTCATCACATCCCCACACTTGACTTTTTCCGTCTCGGAAAAACTACCATGGAATCATAATCGGGAAATCAACTCAAAATCATTTAACAATTTTATATCTATCAATCGATTCAATTCCACATTCCAAAATGTAATCACATATGCTAATTGCAATTGCCGATATTTCGGTCCGACTAAACCCAACCACTGATCTTTGAGCCCCCAAGGTGTTTACATAAATTACCAAACATTTGTATTAACCTGCCAATGTGCCCCACATTCAGAAAATTCTAGCTCAATCTAATCCCGACTCATATTCGGTCAAAGTAAAGGGTAATACGGATAGAATATTTATATTTTCCCCACCCTAGTTATATCAGATACTCATATATCCCAAGAATGGTGGATTTGAATGGATAAGTGAAATTGCTTGAGCATTTATTTGACTACTGTTGCTTCTGTTTTTTCTCATTTTCTTTTCTTTTTTCTCCTTTTTTTTTATATAGTTGGTTAATTTTAACTATACTTACCAACGGACATCATCAGAGGCATTCTTTCACAAGGTCTTACCCCCAAAATCATACGTGAGTGTTTTGCCCGCGAGATCCAGAACATCATCAGAGGCACTTACCACGGGATACTATCCTTTCCTCCGCCTCATAGTCGACCGATTTGACCGAAGCGGATCTCGATCGTCTTACGTTTTGAGCAAGCCGCTTGGATGTGGCACTCAATCTTTCTATGTGCCCCCAATCCACCTCTTCCGTGTTAGTCAGAAAAGTTCCATTGCTGATGGAGTTCAAGTCTCGGATATCCTCAGGAAGGAGACCATCATAAAACGCTTTAATGAGATCCCAAGTGTCTATTCGATGATGTGGGCACTTGCGTAACATATCCTTAAACCGAGTGAATGCCTCATGAAATGGTTCTCCGGTGTGTTGTTGAAAGGATCGGATCTCTTCTTTGACCTCACTAGTCTTGCTCATCGGGTAGTATTCTTCAAGGAACACTTCTTGCATTTGCACCCAAGTATAGATGCTACCGGGGGTTAGACTTTCGAACCATCTCCTTGCTCGATCTTTGAGGGTATACGGGAAGAGCATTAGCTTGACATCGTCTGTTGTGAACCCCGTGGCTCCAATAGGTATGCATATGGATTCGAAGCTATGGATATGATGATATGGCTCTTCGGTTCTCTTCCCATAGAATTCCGGCAAATGATTCAAATATTGAGGTCGGACCTCAAATGCTTTCCTATTAGCTCCGATTGGCGTGACTACCGCGGATGCACTCGGAACGACTATTAGCTTAAAGTGACTAGCCACTCCTTGAACCGGCGGGTTTTCTACCAATCTTGGGACTCCTCCTTCCATTTGAAGACGAGCTCCCCCATTGTTGAATTGTGGAACTCCTCTTGGGGGAGAAGCTCTTGGCGCTTGTGGTGCAACATTTCGCTGTGGAGCTCGTGCCCGATTCCTTGGAGCTTCAACATATGGCTCCGCTCCATACCCATATCCGTCTTCATCTTCATTTTGGTCATACCCGTCTTGCCCCCTCTGCTCCTCTTGTCTTTGCCAATCCTGTTCCTCATACACTGGGTTTTGTAGGAATTGGGGTTGGTTAGCTTGTCGGAATGGTTGTGGTGGGGGTTGTTGTTGTGGGGCCTGGCGGAATATGGGTTGTCGTGGTGCCTCGCGGAAGATGGGTTGTTCTGGATAGCTAACTCGGTAGTGATAACCTTCCTCATCATGGTGTGAGGATTTCGGAGACAAGGATGGAAGAGAGTCGTGCCCAGGTACCCGAAATGGTGGGATATGAACCGGAGGAATGTTTTGTGGCATGGCGGGGTTCACTGGTTCATTTTGTGGTTGGTTGCCGTCTTGATTGAGGTTTTGATTTGAGTGTGGATTTTGGTTGGGAATTGGGTCTTGGTTGATGTTATCATTTGGGTTAGGGTTCTGATTGGGATTTGGGTTTTGGTGTATGTTGGCATTTTGGTTGGGGTTTGGATTTTGGCCCTCCATGGTTCTTCTGTTTCTCTGCTCTGCTCGGTTCTGCGGAGCTGTTCTCTCAATCTCTGGATTGTAGATCAGCGGGGATGTCTTGCGGGAATGCCGCGTATGCATGCACAATCACCTAAAACCTGCAAAATCGGTCATAAACAAGCAAACCAATTACGCAGCACTGTTCCATGGGGTGTAAATAATGCAATAGAACAGAAAAAATTAAAACTTGGATGGTCAAAAATTTCAAAACTTTCTGTGAAAAAACGTCCAAGGCGTACCGCCCCAAACTGAGAAATTCTAGGCGTACCGCCCTAGACTAAAATTCGACAAAAACTAAATATTTTTTTTTTTAGTTGCAGAAAGTAATTACTGGAATAAAAACACTATTTTTGGGTTTTTTGGCTTTTTTGAAAAAGTGAAATAAAAATGCTAATTAAACAAAAATCAACTAATCAAAAAGCGCACTAATACCCCGGCAACGGCGCCAATTTGATAACGGTTTGTCAGGCCGTT
>JBCNJP010006682.1:0-14742 GCA_039602395.1 Deinandra increscens subsp. villosa
AGGGGTTTTTAGGACCTTTTGTGTGGGACACTGTTAAAATAGTGTCTTAAAAAACTATCTAATAGGACAAATGAGTGTTCAGGGTCCTATTATACTATATGGAGTTAAACCGGTGTCCTAAAAAACTATGTAATAGGACGGATGAATATTCAGGGTCCTATTATCATATAACTTAATAGGACACTTAGTATTTGATGTCCTAATAAAGTACATTATAGGACGTTTAGTATTTAATGTCTTATTATGTGGTAATGTAATATGACACTTGATCATTGAGGGTCCTATTAGAACATAACCTTATAGGACATTTGGAATTTTAGTCATAAAAGATTGTGTAATAGGATCCGTATTTGTCCTACTAAAGCATAATCTTATAAGACGCATGGTTTTGATCAAATGTTACGGTTCCCCTCAAAACCGCAGTATTTGATAAAAAAAAAATAAGTTTCCCAGGAGTAGTAAAGGAGCGTAGGATTTGATCAAAGTATGGCGGTATATGCCAAAATATTTCCCCCCAAAAGCCAAATTTTCTTCTATCTACGGTTGATCAAAGTATGGCGGCATTTGCCACAATATTTCCCCCCCAAAAGCCAAATTTTCTTCTATCTACTTCCTAAACACTTCTCAGTACTTTGAAATGGCGACCACGAAACTGAGTTTGACAAAACCCTAATTTGCGACGACACGAGAACGGCGACCACCACCACTGATGCGAAACCCCAATCTGCGACGAAACGAGAACAGCGACCACCACCGCCTGACGCGAAACCCTAATCGGCGACAATCACCACCGGACACGAACCCTAGTCTGCAATCAGAGTTTACAATCACCATCGAACGCGAACCCTAATCTGCGATCAAAGGTCAGTTTTCCTATTTCGGCTGAGATCAGACTATCAGAGTCTTTTGATACGGGATTCATCCGTTGTTCCTGTTGGTCTCATTGATCTGGTATGTTCTTTTTGTCTCATATTGGTTGTTTCCTGCTATCAATTTTCTTGATATGTTTCGAACCTGGATTCTACTGGTCTCACGGTTTTGGAACAGTATTGGTTGGGGGTCATCCTTTGAATTACAATGTATGCTTAATTGGTTGGGGGGTTTACCTGGTATTTTGAATAGCTGTTTCATGGCCGATGGGTTTGTGGCTCTTGTTCCTGTATCTGATTAAGGTTATTATAAACATGAAAGTACAAAGAAAGATATTCTAATTATCAGTCAAACATCAGTAAGCAGCAGGCCCATAAACCAATCTCAGTTAAAAAAATACTCCCCCAAATAAAGAGTAGGAGGTGTGCACATGTTATTTTTATCATTATTTTACTGTTTGGTTTTTTAAATCAGTGGTCATAGTTTGAGTGTGAACTTAACACACCCGATTAAATTAGCATCCTTGATATTCTCTTTTTGTGATTATTATATTTTGCATTAGTTATATTCATTTGGATTTTCTTCTTAGTGGTTACAAATATGTTGCATTCTAATAATATTACTTACTTGACCATAGCTGCTATATTACGATGTTTGTGTTGCTCCTAATGAATGTTATTGTATATTGTATATGTGGTAATTAGGATCGAGACGGATCTAGGTAGTGTCCACCGGGTTCCCGGGAACCCAGTGACTTTCGAGTTTTCAGTGTAAATAAATATATAATACTAGGAGTGAATCGATATATATATATAATGTGAGTGAATCCTGTTAACGCAAAGTCTTCTAGCTTAACTGGTTTGCGTGTTGTCTTTCTATCAGTCAAGTCACTGGTTCTATCCTTGTTTATGTCCGTTTTTTAGTTTTTTTAACAGATTATAAGTCATGACTTAGGGACTTATTAGGTTTTTTTATCCTTCTATCAGTCAGGTCGACACGTTCCCCCTCCATTGCTCTGCTCGATAGTCGACTTCCTCTCCCTCAGGCCTCAGCGGCTCAGCCCTCCACTCTATGGGCCACGACGGCTCACCTCTGGGCTCCGGCGACATCTGACTCCTCGGTGACACCTTCAATTTCCGAACAATTTTGGGATTTTTCAATCTCAGTCTCACAAGTAAGTTCAGAAGAAAAAGTTTGGGGTTTTTCTTTAATTGATTACTTTATTGATTGATTTAGGTTCTTAAATAGTTGAATCTGTTCTTACTAATGAACTTTTTGTTTGTTCTTTCACAATGGATTTGTGAAATATGTATAATTAATATTGAAAGATATTCTTTTGTGTTTGCTTGCATCCATGATTATTTTTAAGATTTCATTTTATTGTTGTTATGAATTAAAGATCGTTCTTTATCGGATCACTCGGTTTCTCTATTGACAATAAGAACACAGCTGTTGGTTTATGTTTAAATGTTTGATTTGGTATTTCCATCACATTTGAGTTCTTTTGTTCCCATTGCCATATTATGATTTCAAGAAATCTAGAAGTTGGTTACTTTTTGTAAAAAAGATCTGAAGACCATTTTCTATATGAAGTTGTGATTTTTCTGTGTAATCTTGATCAGGCTATATAATATGACACTCATTCTCATTTATGTAATTAATTCACACTGCTTTAGATATGTTTGTTTGTTCGTATGTATTGCTCTTTGAATTAAAAGAAGTGAGGACTAAGCTAGTAGGGTTAGCAATTAGCTTGTAAAATCCATTCAGCACACTTTGAGTTTAGTCTGGCCATCCTAATCATTTTAACCATTCAATCTCTCATACATGGTATGAGAAGATAGAAAGAACTGATATACCTAAGGTAAATTTGGAGATAAGTTCCACAAAGCTCATAATTGTGAAATTTATTGTTGAATTATATTAATCTATACCAATTGTAGGGTGAAGTTTTGGTTTCCTTAATTGATATTTCACTACATTGCGTAATAGGATGGGTGATGGATAAATGAACGTTGGTGTCTTTGTAACATTGAAAGGGAGCTTTTTTACATGTTTCCATCGAAGATGTAATGCAACGATTTCAAACGATGAAAACTCGTAGGCACCAACTTTAGGTATGTGTTTTCCTAATCTTTAATGACAATGTTTTCTTTAATTATTGTAGCGTATATTCGTATTGTTATTGTTTTTAACCTTAACCGACCCAAACAAACTCGAACCGACCACCGAAAATTTTGATATTTAGTTTTTAGAATCCTGACCACCAAAAAATTAGTGAACCCAGTGAAAAAAATTCTTGGATCCGCCCCTGTTAGGATGTTTGTGTTTATCTATACGAGGATGCTTGTGTTGGTCCTAATGATTATTGTGTTGCTTGGTATTATTTTTTTTTACCAACTGTTTACTCTCGGGTCCGTATTTTGACTGCTCGAACAGGTTTTTATGTATTTGAAGTTCATGTTCCATGTCCATGTCCTTGGTTTACAAGACTTTGGTGGTAAGCATTGTTCCTATCATAGTTTTAAGTAATAGGTTAGATTTATGTGAGTCCAAACGGGTGAGTCTTACCCAAAACATGTTTTGTGACTGATAATGTGGTGCATGGCAGGATTATGATAAGTGGGCTGCTGATTGCAATGAGGTTAGAGTTGCAACATACAACAGATTCAGAATGCTTAGATTTGTACCAAAATTTTTTATTGACCTGATTTTTTTTTTATCAATAGGAGCCATTGATATAGTTCGTCCCTGTGCAATATATGCAGGCTAGCCAGGGACAACTATGGGCCGCAACTGTGATCATTCAGATTAGTAACAAGTATTTGGCACCTGATTTCTTTTATACTGTAGGTATGTATAACATTTATGGATACTTGACCCTTATAAAAAACAACTCTTCTTGCAGAAATGAATGCATCAGAAGGGGGCTGGATTTGGTATTTTAAATATGCAAGTAAGTAGTAGTTTAGCATTGGTTTATTTAACTTATGTTCCAGTTAAATGTGATTATATTTATACGAATCAAAGGCCGCATGCACTTTAATCGTGACTTAAATCATGTAACCCGTTTATTTAAAAAACTTAAACTAGTTGAGGGTTTGTAATCACACTATAAACATGTTAGACCAGTCGACGGGTTGTAAACAAGTTTTATTAAATGGGTCGGCATGTTCACTGCTATATAAGCTATTTTTATGTCTTTTCAGGAAGAATTAATATCAGCAGATGAGATAGGAGCATAGAATGCGATCATGATTACCAAGCTGTGTGTATTAAATAGTGCCAACATTAAAGAATTGGTACCCTTTTTCAAGGCCTCAGCTCAACCACAGATACATGTACTACGGGTCCGCAATCTCTTTCTCCTATACACAATACTTCATTTTACTTTCACCTATACATACATACTTGATTTGAAAAGACTAATAAGTTCATACTTGAATACACTTGGTACTTTCAATTATGATCATGGGTTCATACTTGAATACGCTTAAACACTAATTGGTACTTTCAATTATAATCATGGGTTTTAATTTAATTTCTTGATTAATTGACAAGATAGATGTTGTATTCTTAGTGTAGTCTGAAGAGCAATTTATGAGTTTTAATATTTCTACATCTCAATAAATTTTGTAACAGTAGTTTGACATACCTAATATGTTTGTGGTATGTAAGAACCTCAACTCATTTACTTATAAATGGGTGATTGTGTTTGTAGTTTTTTTCTTAATGGGTCAAATGGTAAATGCAAACAGGTTAGGTTGATAGAAAACATGTAAAGTGAGTCTAAAGCCCAATACATAAAGGTTTATAACACACTAATTATACTAATGCATATTTTTTCCCACAGATCAACAATTGGTGCATCTATAGCATGGGTCATTGGACACAATCCAAGCTGCTATTAGTGCATCTAGAGCATGGCCATGTTCTTTCATTTCGGCATGTCATTGTTAAACCTGTAATATATTATTAAGTTTATAACAAACTTTAAGCTATATATGGATGATTAATTTGTAGGTGGTTTGTGACGAGTGAGAAGGATGCATGATGACTGAAGACTATATTTTTCCAGTGTCTTTCATTACTTTAAGTTTCATGTTTAATGTTAGGATCTTGGATAATAATATTATAACTTATTTTTTGTTTAATGCTTTTGTTATCGAAATGACTTATTTCAATGATAATTAAACTTTATTTATTCCATTAGTTGAAGTTCATCTATCGATAAGTTGATGGTATCTTATTTGTATTTATGAATCGTGTTTAATGAGAAGAATTTTAAGGATGTTGGTAATCATCCTTAAAATAGGTATTCTCATATATTTGCTTTACAAATGAATAAAAATGTCCCATCATCATTTGACATGTTAGGACCCTTTTTATGGTACTAATATAAGAATGAATTACTATTTGATCTAATCATTTTTTAGGACGCTAATATGTGTCATAAAATGTATGCATCTTAAAACCTTATAAAGTGTCCTATTTTGTGGTTTATTAAGACGCTCTAACGTGTCCTATTTTGTGGTTTATTAGGACGCTCAAAGTTTATAGGACCCCTTTAGAAAGGACACTTTTATTAGTGGTCCTATTATCTCATGCGTCCTATAAAATAACATTTTAGGACCTTTTGGGTGTCCTGTTAAGCTACTTTTGTTGTAGTGAGAATCTTTTTGATAAGTCAAAAATCAAGCTTGATTTTCTCACAAAGGATGCTGAAGAATCTGCTGCTAAGATTGCAGTGTATCAAGTTGATATGAAGAAGTTGTTAGATGAAAAGAGAGAGTTAGTTAGTGTGAACAAAGTTCAAGCTGCTAATTTGGAAATTCAGAAGTAGAATGAAGATAAATTGGAGAAATAATTTTTTTAAGGCATGGAAAATCTTCGCATGCAAAAATTTGAAACACACAAAGTTTCAAAGCAGTTGACAGCGACTGAGAAGGATTTAGCTGAAGCACAACAATAAATTTCTGATCTCAAGATACAAGTCATCGAGCCAAATTAATTGCTGAATAATGTTTCAAATTCACAAGTATTCACAAGCTTTTTAGCTAATGATACTAATTTTGAGAAAATGTTTGATAAAACTGCATCAACCCCTGCTCATATCAAAAAAGCTTTCAAAGAAGTGAAGGAAAAGGTTGAAGATTATGATTATTCCAAGTTTTCATCATCTACTACCGAAGAAGAAAAGATTGTACAGAAGAAGAAATCCAAGAAAAATAAAAAGAAGAAGGAAAAGAAATCTGAGATTCCTTCAGCTCCAAAGTTTGTTTATGGTTCAACTTCAGCTGAGAATGAGAAGTCAGCTACTTCAAGTGAAAACACTCAGATTCGCTCTCAACCTGAATTTGATGTGACGTTCTTCTATGAACAGAAGAATATGAATGACGTCAAAGCTGAATTTACAAGATTGGCAAAGTATGGACATCAGAATTCAAATTCTGAGGAAAAGAGTTCTGGAAAGAGTGTTGGTCTGGGATTTCAAAAGGTTGTTGCAAATGCTAGTGGTCAAGGTTCCACTTCCCTGAATTTGAAGAAACTAAATATGAAGCAAGTGAAAAAAGGAGATCTTCAAAGCAGACAACGTTCAACTTGAGAGATTCTACAAGGTCAAAGGGTCAAGGTCAGAACAGATTTTCTCTGATAAAGAATTTCCTCTTCACTGTGTTGATGCAAGGAAGATTTCTGAAGTTTTTGTCAAAGATGCTGCTTCATCAAACATGAAGAATTAAAAAGCTAAAGTTTCTTCTAACGGTTCTTATTCTCGAAACCCAACATCTAAATAGGTTCATGATCACCGCCGACAGGTATATGATTCTTTTTCTGATCATGTTCAAGATATTCATATTTGTGAATCTGTGCAGGCACCTAAAAGGTTGGACAAAACTAAACGTCGATGTTATGTTTGCCGCCAAAAAGGGCATATGGCAAAAGATTGTCCACATTCTGCTGATTCAAATCAAAGGTCTCAAAACGATACCTGTTTTTGGTAAACCTGCCAAACCAAAGTTCTTTGATGAACAAGTCAGAGTTTTTGATGAATGTGAACCTACATTCTTTCTAAAACAAAAACGTTTTGTTCCTATGTTTCAAAAGGTTCAAAATGTAGATTCTTCATCACAGCCACTTGTGATGGATTCATAAAAAAACTGAGTTACCAAAACAATCACAATTCTGGAAGCCAAAGGTGGTTTCAAAGCAAAACCAGGACACTGGTCGACCAGAAGCAGTCGCTTCGGGTCACGTTAAAAACATAACGAGTTTGACCAGTGTGCAGGTACTTCTAGAAGACCTATCGACGATTGTACAAGTTGTTGATGGAGGAGTATTCTGCTTAACTTAAATTTCCTGCAATATATTTTTCTAACCTGCAAATATTTCTGAAATTCTAAAACTGTTAGGTATTCGTGTTGATTGATCAATTTTTCTTTCTTTATGCATCTTCAATTAATAAAAAAATCCAAAAATAGAGTCTTGTTTTTGTAAAATGAAAATCCAAAAATAGAGTTGTCATTTTAAGGGGGAGAATTGCATGTAAGGGGGAGAAATTGTGAAAATGCATGTTATGGGAAGAAGGTGAATACATGCACAATATATAAGGAAGGTGAATACAAGCACAATATATAAAAATTGTGAGAAATTGATCATTGGGAAATGATGGTACATTGGCTTACGTATCTGACTCATGGATAGGGTAGATGAAAGAGCCATAAGATCATTGTTTGATATGTTTGGTAGGCTCGGCAAATCAAAAAGTATTCAGATGTGATATACACTAAATACTAATGCTTGACCATGTGGATAACATCTTGATGCATATTTCATGACAAAAAGAAAAATAAGTATGAAAAATAAATTGAGAAGTCACTGTGTATACATGTGTTCATTTACAAAGATTTAAACTTGTTTGATTTTCTTTATTTTTTCAAACGATCGGACTTTCTCTGCGTATCGAAAGATCGACCTGATTGTTGATCGTTTGACGTTCTGCTTTATTTTCTTTGGGGTTTCATATAACTCATCGGACTTTCTCTGCGTGTACGGGAGTACCGACCTGATTGTTGTTGGGGTTATACAATTTCAACTTGTTTTATTTTCTTTATTTTGTTAAATCTGAGGCCTTATCTGCGTATTGAAAGATCGACCTTAAGGTAGAAGATTTAACGTTCTTATTTATTTTTGCATGGAACACAGTTGACGATATCATGAAAATATTATACTTTGTGAAAATTCACAATTTTAATCACACAAAAAGAAAAAGCAAAGAAAAGAAAAAAAAATGTCTGAATATGTCTGATAGTGTGGGATACACTAGTCAAAGCAAATTTAATCAATACCTTAGCATATCCAGATGTTATGAGTATGATTTTGCCTGAGTTTAAGATGGACAAATTATACCGGCAACCAGCATGACTTATGTGCTTCAATTAGTTGAAATTAAAGTGTAGTTCAGTGCGTAATGATCAATATGATCCCATATAGTGATCTTTCTCATACCAAAAATAGTGTCTGATTCTAGTATTGTATTTACATTTCATTTCAAGAAAAGTGCAAAAAGATTTTTGGTGTGTTTTAGCATAAGTTTGAAACATCAAAATAAAATAAAAATTAGGTTTGTTTTGATATAAACTTTCTAAAAGCCAAAAATATTTTGTTTCTGCTTTATTTGCGATCTGATCACCACGTGATGTAAATTCAATTTTCAAAATCATATCTTGGAGTCTCGAAGAGACGTTTTGCGCCAAGATTATTTAAAATTTGAGCAGGTTGCTAAAGTGAAAGAAATCACAACTTCAAGTCTTCTGAAGCTGTTGATAAAGACCAAAGAATCACCAGACATTGTCAAGTATTCAAAATCAAGCTACGATCAAGTTGAGGAGGAGTTTGTTTGAAGATTCATTTCAATGAACAAACGGATTCTACA
The DNA here is from genome assembly GCA_039602395.1 of Deinandra increscens subsp. villosa. Taxonomy (NCBI): domain Eukaryota; kingdom Viridiplantae; phylum Streptophyta; class Magnoliopsida; order Asterales; family Asteraceae; genus Deinandra; species Deinandra increscens. The sequence goes on from JBCNJP010006682.1 coordinate 8,804, forward strand.
CTTGAGGGGGAGTTTGTTTGAAGATACAGTGTTAAGGATGTTGAAGAGATACAGCACACGATGAGGGGGAGTTTGTTGATACCTAGTCTGTGCATCGTGTGATGTATCCAATCAGACAATGTAGTGTGAAGGTTCAAGACAAGCCAAGACCAAGTTCAAGGCTAGGTTCACTGTCCGCCGAACCTGGTTTGAACCCGGAGTTCGGACCTGCCAAAACTGGAGTTCGGACAGGGTTTGGCCAGCAGTATATAAATAGAAGTTTGGTCGTTGTTTTGTGGACGAGTGTGTAGCAGAGTGAATCTTAAGTGTGTGTTTCTGTGGTGAGATTCTTTGAGTCTGTATTCTAAGTGTCTAGAGTTTTAGTTGCTCTTTGATCAATAAAACAACTCTTAATTACTCGTTTTGTATCCGATATAGCTAGATTGAGTAGACGATTCGATGCTCACGACTTTTCAGTTGGAGTGTTTGGTACGCTGGTGGTCCGTTGAATATCATTGGTACGGAAATCGACATTTTGGTACGCTGATTAAATTGTTGGTACGCTGAGACAGATTTCATCAAAAAACAAAAGGAGCGATTATCAAGCATTTACAGCTGCTTAGTCTTTAATGCAACTTATGATGAGTTATGATAACGAAAAAGGCTCAACTCAGAAAGTTCCCAAATTGCTAAAGTTTGAAGATTATCATAACTGGAAGCAGCATTTTGAATCCTATATTAAAGCACTTGATATTGATCTATGGATTCCGATTGAAAAGGAATATGAGTATCCGATGCTAAGTCCCAACAAGCCGAAAATTATTAGTAGTTTTGATGCGGAGGAACGAGAATTCTTTGCAAGAGAAAAGAAAACATCTAGTTATCTTACAAAGGCATTACCCGAGGAATTAATGCATCAGTTTAAGAAGTTTACAACTTCTAAGGAATTGTGGGAAGCTCTTAAAGAAAAATGTGAAGGGATTGAACAATATTAGCAGATTCAAGAGAAAATTTTGAAGAAAGAATTTGATAAGATCAGGTATTATGAAAATGAAAAGATACCAGATTTGATTTCTAGGTTTTCTCATCTAATTGATAAATTTGAAGCAGTTTCACACAAAGATAAGAAGATTCAGGAATTGCTTATTGATCATGATTTCTTAAGAAATAAGAGTCACAAGAAAGAAGAAAAATGTTTTCAGAATAAAGCTGCTGAGAAAGAATTGAAGTTTCAAAGTGAAATTTAGGATTTGAAGAAAACAATTGCCAAGTTGCTTGCTGAAAATTAAAACTTATCAAAAGAAGTTGAGGAATATAAGCACAAAGCTGAAGAAGTAGAAGAAGATTTTAATGCATTATTTGAAAATTCCAAGAAGAAGGTGGATGCTCAGAATCAAGCAAATGACGAACTTGATGCCAAAGCTGCAGGTTATTATCAAGAAAATCTTCGTCTACTTGGGGAGATTAAAGAGTTGCGTCGTCAAAACAAATTCCTAGATCGAAATGTAGAAATTTATAAAGGACAGGTGGATAAAATTACACAGGAAGTGTATGATGCACATGATAAGATGAGAAGAGAAAAGTTTTTGTCTAACAGAGCTTCAGAACAGTTAATTGATTCAGAAAAGGCTTTGGGTGAAGCACAGAAGAAAATATCAGATTTAAATGTTGAGGTTCTCGATCTTAATTGACAGTTGAATAATTTGAAGAATTCGCATTCTTTCACAAGTTATTTGTGCAACGATAAGAATTTCAAAAGGGTGTTTGGAGGAGAAGAATTCAATCAATTACCAACCCCGGTGATTCAAACTGATCCTCTCGCTGATGTTAAACCTTCTGATGCAACACAAGATTACTGTGAGTTTGCTACTAAGAAATCCTACAAAAAGAAAAATCAACAATCAAGGCAGTTTCACAAGAAAGAGGAGAATAAAACAAAAGGTGATAATACGCCAATCAAATTTGTGTCTGGTGGAACTGTACTGGATGGTGAAGAAATTTCTGTTGGAAAAATGGCTGAGAAAGATGAAAAGAAGTTATCTAAAGAAAAGGTTGTTGCCGACTTGGTTGAGACTAACAATTTACAAGGAACTAAAGCTTTGTTTAATCACATTGTTAAATCTGGATATGTTGGTTCTCAAGTGGATGTTTCAAAACTACCCGGTTACAAACATTCCGGTTTGGGTAGTGAAACTCCTGAAGTCAAGAAGAAATTTGAGAAGAAAGACAAGAAGAATATGCCAAAGAAAGTCTCAAAAGAAAAGAAATGTGGTTCTAAGGATGTGAACGATACAAATCTTGATCAAATATACCATCTTGCTCAAGTTTTGACATCTAAAATTGACAAAGGATTTAGGAGTCCACCGCAGAAGACAGATATGAAGAAAAATGTTTCATCAAGTTCATCTCAAGTTGGTAAAATTTCTTCAAGATGTTCTTCTTCAAGCTCAAATCCTACTCCTCGAAGTCCAACATCCAAATGGGTGCACAAGAATCGGATTCAAATATCTGATAATTTAGATTCGATTATATTTGTGACGCTATTCAGGACAAGAAGAAGTCAAAGCGATCATATCGCTTGTGCTATCAATGTCGCCGTAAAGGCCACATGGCACAAAATTGTCCTGAAATGGCTAAGAAATCATTTTCTGATAAATCTGCCACATTCATAGATTTATCTGGCAGAGTTTTTAGTGAGTCCATGTCCATATCATCTAGATCTCCAAAGAAACAGTTTTTTAAATATGTTTTAAGTGTGGATAGTTCATCAACTGAAAATGATTCATTAAAAACAGAAAAAGCAAAAAATCAAGTGGCGACCTAAGGTGGTCTACAAGGCTGCAAATGATTTTACTGAAGACACTGGCCGACCAGAAGCTGTGTGCTTCGGGTCATTTGAATACTAATCATTTCAATTCAGTTTGCAGGTTTCTTCAAGAAGACCTATCGGTGATTATGAAGTTCAAGCTTCAAGCAGTTGCTGATAGTGGAGATTCCTGCGTAACTTAAATTCAATGCTTCATATTACAGAACTGAAAGTTTTTCCGAAAGCTTAAATTGATAGATATCAGTATCGTTTGGTCAATTTTCTTTCTTTTACATTTCGTATGTAGTTTAGGGGGAGAAAATTAAAAAATAAAAAATAGTGTCTTTGTGTTTTTGTTAAAATGAAAAATCCAAAAATAGAGTTTTCATTTTAAGGAGGAAAAAAATGGAAAATTACAAAAACATTGAAAAATGAGAAATTGTATCCAACATAATTGGGAAATGATGGTACATTTAAATGGGAAATGATGATACATTGGCTTACGTGTCTGACTCATGGATACATTAGATGAAAAGCCATAAGATCATTGCTCGATGTGCTTGGTAGGCTCGGCATTAAATTAGAAAGTATTCAGATGTAATATACATTAAATACTAATGCTTAACCAAGTGGACAACATCTTGAAGCATATCTCAAGATATTAAAAAGATATGTGAAAGAGAAAAATGAGAAGTCACTGTGTAAACATGTGTTCATTTTGCTAAAATTTAAATTTGTTTGATTTTCTTTATTTTGTCAAATGATCGGACTTTCTCTGTGTATCGAAAGATCGACCAGATTGTTGTTCGTTTGACGTTCTGCTTTATTTTCTTTGGTGTTTCGTATAACTCATCGGACATTCTCGGCGTTTACGGGAGTACCGACCTAATTGTTGTTGGGTTATACAATTTCAACTTGTTTTTTATTTTTCTTATTTTGTTAAATCCGAGGTCTTATCTGCGTATCGAAAGATCGACCTTAAGGTAGACGATTTAACGTTCTTATTTTTTTTTGCATGGAACACAGTTGACTATATCATGAATTCAATCACTATGTGTTAAATCACAAGTGAAATCACAAAGTGTGATAATCAAATACGTATCTGAGTATGTCTGATAGTGCGGGGTACATTGGTCAAAGCAAATCTAATTAATACAATAACATATCCAGATGTTATGAGTATGATTGTGCCTGAGTTTAAGATGGACAAATTATACCAGCAATCGACAATGCTTGTGTGCTGAAGTAATTGAAATTGAAGTGTAGTTCAGCGTGTTATGTCCAATATGATCCCAAGTTATGATCTTTCTCGCAAAAGACAAAAATAGTGTCTGGTTCAGTATTGCATTTATATTTCATATTTGAAAATTCAAAAAAGATTTTAGGTGTGTTTTAGCATAATCTTAGAAAAATTAAAAAGATTTTCGGTGTGTTTTAATATAAAGATTCAAAAAGCCAAAAAGATTTTGTTTTTTATTTGTTTTCGACCGATCGATACAAGATACAAAATTATGATTTCAAAACTATATCTTGGATTCTCAAAGAGAGGTTTTGCTCCAAGATTAAATTAATTTTCAAAAGAAAATGAAAGCCGCGTTTCTGTCTTCTGAAATTGCAGGTTCTGTGTGACAAGACTCAAGCATGGTGAAAGAGGGAGTTTGTAATATCTTTCACAAGTGGATCTTGAAGCTCAAAAATTACTCAAGTTTTGATCCAACCATGCAAGTTCAAGACAAGATTTCAAGTTAAAGATCGGATGCAGTGATGCTGAAGATTGAAGACTGGGGTTTAGTTTGAATAGATACACTACACATTAAGGGCGAGTTTGTTAGAGCATATTTCTATGCTACATTGTGTCTCGTGTATTGTATCTAGTTTAGAGCGTCTTTGTGAGTCAGAGAGTCAACATAGCATGGTGGTCGTACCATATGGTCCGTCGTACCATATGGTCCGTCGTACCATTGGTACGCCCGTACCAAGAGGTTCGCCAGTTGGTACGCCGGCTAGTATGTTGTTACTATATATAGTTCGTGTCAGAGAGATCTCAGTTAGATCTATGAGTTTTACTGTCTTAACTGTGTGTAACTCTGCGTGCTCTCTCTTTCTAGACTTTGTGTAAGTGAATCAATAAAGCAAAGCCTTTATTTATGTTCTTATTCATCGATTGATCGAATCATGCAGTAGTAAGATTCGTCCAGGTACTTACAGGTTAAGATCTCTTCTCTTTTCAAAAGTATACCAGTCGCCAGACATAGTGAGGTGATAAAATGCGCGTAAAAAGATGACCTGTGGGGTAATGTTAAGGGCTCGACAAGTAATTTTAAAATGGTTCAAGATAGCAAGACCTGGGGGGTTGCATTGTGAAAGGTGGACTTCGAAATAGTTTAGGGTTTCACATAGAAATTTGAAGATAGGAATGCGATAGTTAGATAGGTGAATTGAATCAAGGTAAAGAGCGAACGTTCCAGTGGGAAAATGGTAGACGGGTTTGCCCTTAGTCTCTATGGTTGGATTTAGGGTTTTTGGAATGTGAAATTCTTCCACAAAATCATCGAGTTCTTGTTGTGTAATGCTTGAAAACGACACAAACATGTTGTGTTTTTAGGAGATTATCTTAGAAGGATTCATGGCAGGAAGAAGAGAAAGCGAAAACTGACCTGAATAGCGTTGAAGAGAGAAAATGATCGGTGGTGGTTATGGTGGCTGCGAGATTTTTTGTAAAAAAAATTTAAGGAAGAAGGTAATTAAGAGAGGGTAATGATGGCAGTTTTATAGGGGCAGGTGAATTTTGAAATTGAAAAACCGTTGATAAGACATAAAGTAAAGTGGTTTGTACGGTGTAAGTTCAGGAAGCATGTTCAGCATAAAGTCTATTAAATTCAGTTTTTCACTTAATAGACTTGGAGGACTTGATGAAGTAACTGGTGTTTGGATGTGTTTACACATCCGACCATTGATCATCCAAATCCTCTCGGAATTGCTTTTGTGCATATGATGCTTTACAGGCTGGAGGCAGATGCGGCTGGGCAAGAGCAGGCTGATAGAAGGTTTACCGAAGCCTATAAATACGAGGCTCAGCTGATAGATTAAGGACTTTTGAATTCACTCTGTAACTTTACATTACACTTGCGTCTCTAACTCCGTTATTCAATTA
>JBCNJP010006685.1:0-31642 GCA_039602395.1 Deinandra increscens subsp. villosa
ACCAATTTCTTAAAAGGCGTCTCGACAATCCTTTGAGATCCGAGTACTCACTGAATACTCGGCCGAGTAGGCCTATTTTTACTAACACTTGATCTACACTTTTCAAACACACGTTTAGTTTTTTAGACTTGGTAATTGTTCCAAACTTTATTATCATAACAGTAAATGATTGGGTTAGTGTTCAAAGACTCCTCAAACCAAACTAGACAAACCAACTCCTAAGTTTCATACATGTATAAACTTCTTCTTCAACAGATGTACTGTTTTGTTATCAACCCCAAACGCTTGTGCAAGCACCTCGGTCTCAATCGGCGGAGTCGACCCAAATATCGAGTTCGTGATGCTAATAACTCCCGGGTTCTGACTACTCAACGCCGCAATCGCAGTCGCGTTTGAGTGACCCATGTTCCTTTGGAAATGCACGAGTCCAACGGGGAAAACGAACACATCGCCACGTTGAAGCACTTTGGTAACGAGGCGGTTTAGCGGGTCGGAAGTAATGAACCCGACCTGAAGAGTTCCTTCTAACACCGTGAATATTTCGGTTGCCCGAGGGTGCGTGTGAGGTGGGTTGGATCCCCATTGTGCATAGTCGATTCGCATCATTGAGAGCCCGAGCGTGTTGAGCCCAGGTATCTGGTAGACAGTGACTGGGCTGACCCGATACCCATAGGAATTTCCTGTGTCGCCGGGGATATGGAGCCCGCTGTAGTAGAAATCGTCGGCTTGGACAAACAGTGGGTTCTTGCAAGCCATACCGTTCACTCTAACCGAACCTAAACAAAAGACGCTACGGGTTATTACAAAAGCAAACAAAATCAATACGATAGACAGACTCTTAGTACTAGTGAGGGTCTTGATCATGTGCGTGAGTGCGATGGAACATGACCCATCATTTTAAGGGACCCATATTTTCTTAAAATATGTGTGTATATATATATATATATATATATATATATATATATATAGGTAAAAGATCCATGTAGACCCCTTATTTTTTGTAGACCCCGTAGACCCCTTATAAACTCAATAAAACTCATTAAAACTCACTAAAAATAAAACTCAGTTTTGTTAATTTAGTTTTTTTTTATTTGCGATAAGCTTTTAAGAACAAAAAAAGACAATTAAAAAAAAAGAAAAACGAAAAACATTAAAAATTGAACATTTTAAGACAATGAGTTTTAAAAATCAATGAGTTTAAAACTCAATAAACTCAATAAAACTCAGTGTTGCGTTTAAAACTCATTATTTTAAAACTCATTGTCTTAAAATGTTCGATTTTTAATGTTTTTTGTTTTTTTTAATTTATTTATTTATTTTTTTGGTTCTTAAAAGCTTATCATAATAAAAAAAACCAAATTTACAACACTGAGTTTTATTTTTATTGAGTTTTATAAGGGTCTACGGGGTCTACAAAATTTAAGGGGTCTACACGGAACCCTTCCCTATATATATATATATTATATACATTTCTTTTTAAATAAAACTTTTAAATTTTAAAACATAAACTAATAAAATAATCTAATTTAAAAAAAGATTTGTTGATTAATTACTTAATGTCATTTTAAAACTATAATTTTCTTGTATTTATTGCTATAATTTATTTTCTACCTTATTTAATAACTTTTCTATTAGTAATTTAAATTTTTGAATGACGCTTATTTTTTAGTTCGAAGAAGACCCCTAAATTCTCGGGACCGACTCTGGTTAGTACAAAATATTCACGCAATTTAATAGCAACTTGTTATCCGTTTACCCGCCACTTCCTTCTAATAATTGCTTTTAATATATATATATATATATATATATATATATATATATATATATATATATATATATAATCTTTAATCTTAATAAAGCACTAAAATTGATGTCACATGTCTTATTTCTAGGAGGTCCACATCAACATTGACACATGTCAAAACCACATTCAAGTATCAATTTATTAGATTATCAATTACGTATAATTACCAATTTTATCATAACTAAATTTTCATTTAAAAAAATTGACAAACTTAATGTGAATTTAATAAATTCACTCAATTTGATTAATTTAAGAAAACTAATCAACAATTTGTCAAACATGATAAATTTGATTATTTTAAGTTTTTTTTTCCTTTTAATATATGTATCTAATAATATGAATTCAACCCGTGTAATACACGAGTTACTAACCTAGTCTTTAATCCTAATAAAGCAATAGAATGGGTTGCCACATGGCTTCTTTCTAGCACCTCCATATCATCATGTCCACATGTTAATACCATATTAAATGAATACATAAATTTTAAATCATTTTAATATATTACTTCAACTTTCCAAATATAAGTTTCAACATTGCAATTAATAAATTTAAATTTCTAACTACATGTAATGTAATGTCAAACCTTTCAAATTTATAAACTTAAATTTCGAAATATTCAAATTGTAAAAGACTTTTAATTCAAAACATTTACATATAAAATTTAACATTACATTTTAATAAATTTTAGATTTCTTATTAGATATGTTGGATTTGTCACATCTTTAAAATTTTTAAACTTAATTTTTAAAAAATTCAAATTGCCAAAATTTGTTATAACTTACCACATAATAAATTTCAAATTTCAAATTAAACACATTTAGTAAATTTTAAATTCCAAATTAAATAGTTATTGTGATGATGAAGAAATCCTTAAATTTTTCATAACTATTCTAAGATAACTATATATTATATGCTGCAACAATTAAAATGACAATGTCGACAGTCCTATTGTTTTACGACCAACATATCTAAAACATGACAATATTAGATCGGTCAAACATGATTATTGTGATTACTGAATATATTACATTATAAAAAATAATATTTCTATAGCTATTAAATTTGGACGACCGCAACCCTGGTTTAAAAGGCAAAAATTTATAAAGAATCATGTCATTCATATTTTTTCAAATCTCATAAAAAAAATTCATTTATCTTATCTTATGAGACTAAATTCAACCTATATAATATACGGGTCACTAACCTAGTGTATTATATAGGAATTAAAGGTAGCAAATACGTGGCAAATTAAAGTTTTCAACCAACCCATTTGCTACCAAAATCTTTTGAAGCAAAAATCCTGGTTGCAAATTTGTATCAAATCGCGACACAATTATTTGTCGCAAATTTTGGAAGTAACAATTTTTTTTCCCAGTAGCGATAAGGGTAAAACGAGCATAACCTTGGTTAGATGGATCTGCAACACAAAAATCTTGCAGCGGTGCAGGCTCATACGAAAAGACACCAAGGATCGAGAGGTTGAATGCTGCGAAAAACCCAATCAAGATGGTAATAAGTGTTGCCATGGATGTGAAAATTAAAAAGTGATAAGGTTGGAAAGAAAGTAGGTTTGTGAGATGAAGATGTTGGTGACTATATGAAGTGTATTTATATAGCATGCAGAGAGAAGAGAAGAAAGATCATGCAAAAGGTCTTGGATCATGGTGGTTAAGGGATGTTTAGTTTATTTTGATGACTTCAATATCTTACTCAAATCTGATCACAAGTTCAAGATTTGCCTCTAGATCATATGGGGTTCATGATCATTCATAAAATAGTATCTTTCAATGCTGTTATAGTTATAAGACTAAATAAACAATAATAGGAAAGTGGGGACTTTTTATGAATTTTGGTTTCATTTCTCTTCATAAAAATCACGATCAACATATACATAGAGAAATATGGGAGACTTACGCTGTGTTCCCGGGTTCATTTAACGAGGGAAAGGAAAGGAAAGAGAAGTAAGTTTAAAAAATTTTGTGTGCCTGAGTTTCACTTAAGGAGGGGGGGGGGGGGGGGGGGAAGGGAAGGAAACAAAATAAAGTTGTGTTCCCGAGTTTTATTAAAGGAGAGAAGGGAAGAGAAAATTAATTCATTTTCTATTGTTTTTCTTTCCTTCCAAATCGGAAGGATTTGGAAGGAAAGGAATCACTCCCCTTCTCAACCTTCTTTTCTTTTCCTTTCTCTTCCTTTCTTTTCTCTTCTCTTCTTTTCCCTCTTTAAGTAAACTCGGGAACACAGCGTTAAAGATACCTCCTATGATCTCTAAACAAGGAAATAGTATTTGCTAAAGAAAAAGGAGATTTGTCAAATTAAATGTTAGTTGATTGTGAGCCTAAAGCTTTGGTGAATCAGTAATTTGAGCTTTACTACCGTGTTTCTTGGTTGAATTTCCCTCGACTCTACCCGTTCACGAACAAAAAATCAATCCATATCTCCACGAACAAAGAATCAATCCATATTCACGTGCCTTGTGCGTTCATGATAAAAGGGATTGTTAGCGATGTGTCTAGCTGTTTGGTTATCACACAAGAGAGGTGTCAGTTTGTTTTGAGTCACTTTCATAACACGATATTCTGCTTCGGCCGAGGAACAAGACACCACTGACTGCTTCTTAGATTTCCATGAGATGGGTTCTCTTTCTAGAAGTAATAAGGGGAGGGGGTATGGTTGCCACAAGGCTTCAAGAAGCCATGCCCACCAACCAATCATTATCGGCCATGTCAAATTTGGTGTTTTTGAAGCCATGCCAAGCCACACCACAGGGGGTATGGTTGCCACAAGGCTTCAAGAAGCCCGGCTCTCCTCGGTTTCATCTTGCCGCTAGACCAAAAAAAATCCGGAGCCCCACATAAGAACCGCCTAGGGCGGTATGGTTGCCCGTGGGAACCGCCCGGCTCCAAAGGAACCGCGAGGCGGTAACCACCACCATACCGTCCCCCCTAAGTAGCCAATTCTTGACCTCCTCGTGTATGTTACACTACTACAAAAAAGTCATTCATCACAACATTCAAGGAAAGGTAATGATTGAAATGGAAATATATAAAGCTGATAAATGTGTTCCGAAAAAGGGTAAGAAGAAAGAAAAAAAAGCCTGTTGATGTGAACTCAATTTGCAATGCACTATAATTTCAATCTTCCGCTAGGATTTACGGCTTTATCCACTATGTCATAATCTTTATAAATGATAAAAGAGCATAGGATTTCTTAAGCAAATTTTAACAAATCAAACCACAATACAGTTCATCCAGGTAGGTAGTCTAAAGATCAACAGGTCTTATGGCCGATCAATATATGAGCAACATCAAAATCAAAGAATAGCATCAAATTTTAACAAATCAAACTACAATATAGTTCATAAAGTTCATCTTGTACTTGTTGGGATTTACAGTGGGTATCCGGGTTGCCCGTTTTAATTTTTACCGAATAAATTAACGGGTCAATTAATCAGATTAATTGCGCAGCGGAAATATAAGTTTTACAACGCGAATATAGTAAAAACCGTAGACAGGATCTGATCACCGTGTACGCGTAAATACTGAAAAATAAATTAAACAATTTAATTTAATAATCTAATCGAATTAGATATACCTTGGCGGAGTCCGAACAACCGTTCGAGACACCGGGGTTCGACGAACTAACGCTAGGGCAAACGGTAACGCCCGACTCGAATCTGCGAGTCAAGTCTTCAACCGACTTTGAAGACGGCATCTCGGGCACCACAGGCGCGTTCATCTCATGAACGGGCGGTGGTGGCGGTAACGAAACCATGGAATGGATCATGCCATTCCAGTCGAACGGTTCCACCGTGCTTGACGACGAATCCGTCATAGAGACGATTTCGTTCGTCTCGCGTGGAGGCGGCGGAAGAAGTGGCGTGATAGCGGCGGCATACAATGGCGCCGGCCACTTAGGGTTTTCACCCGGTTCGACGGTCACGGCACGAGACGGTTTAAATAACGGTCTCGGTGGCGCGGGTAAAGCGAGAACCACCTCGCGGTGGTCCTCGCCGAATATGTCGGCGGCTACGGCGGCACGGGCGGCGGCGGCGGCGGTGGTGGCGGCGGCTCTCTCGGCGGCGGCAGCGGCTCTAGCGGCGGCGGCGGTGGTCTCGAGTTCCAAGGCGGCGGCAATCAAACGAGGATCTCGTTTCACCATCGTGTTCGTCGGAAAAGGCGACGGGGTGGTGGTGGTTGGTTGCGCCGATCGGAAAGGGAGAGGGGAGAGGGGGCGGTCGCAAGGGAGGGAGAGAGGGAGAGGAGGAGCCATTAGGGTTCTCCTAATCCCTCCCTTTTATAGTTTTCGTTTGACTTGATGGGCAAGCAAAGCCCATCGCGGCCTAGAACCCTCTAAGCCCAATGATTAACTAGTCCATTAACCGGTAATGACTAGATAATCATTTGCTGACAATTCTCGTAAACGGTTTTACGAATTATTGTTTCGTTACGTTAAATAAATAACAATTATTTATTTAAACCGTTTGATTTAATTAATTAACGATTAATTAATTATTAGTTCGTTGACTCCGGTGTAACTCTTCCGGGTCGAAACCGGGTCGGTTACGCTAGGGTCGGGTCAGGACATCTAATATCCAACAATCTCCCACTTGGACTGATCGCGACACTTAAGCGTTGTAGTCAGAGGCACTCTAGCTATGCATGGCTACACCAACAGGTTTCGACACTTTAAGTCGACAGCCAAAGTATATCTGATTGTAAAGCAAGCAGATAGAGGACTTATGGTAACCGTTGTCATATGTTCCTTTCCGTTCTAGACATAGATGAATAATGAGACATGGACTCTCATGTATTAGATTCATCGATTACATTCTCGTGATCCGATTCGAAGTGTACCAATCAAACACACAGTAAGTTTGGGTGAGGCCTCACACTTCACACTTGGAATCAACGAGGGCGCTTTTATGTCTATCTATTGCCGAAGCAATAGTACGAAATCCCATCTTGAGGCATACAACTCCCACTGAACCTTAGATCCATTCCCAAAAGTAGCCCTATTGATGGCAGTTACGCGACATCGAGAAACTACAATCAAAGAACAGTCTGCAGTAAACGAGAGTTCTAGTATGCGTCTCAGGTCTAAGGAAAACATTAGAGCATACCATTAATCAAGCAATCAAAGCTTCCATGATTGAATTGCTTAACGCGAGTTACGTCCAACGTCATTCTCTAATGAGGTCTGTGACTTTGAACGTTAAACCCCTTTAAGGTTCAAAATCAGAATAGTCTTGATTTAGAGCCGTTCCCACGTCTCTAATCGACTACGGACATTTAGAACAATATCAACAATTGTTCAGGGATGATTAAACGTATTAACATCGAACACAGTTATGAAATTCCATATTGCATTTACCGATGGAATATGAATAGTATAGATAACTGTTATATGTTTGTACACCCAAATACTAAATCAAAACATGTCTTTAGCTAATCTAAGCCCTATCGCTTCTCTGTGACGATCATGAGTCTCGTGAGTCATGGGCTTTGTAAATGGATCAGCTAAGTTTTGATCTGTGTCTACTTTGCATATCTTTATTTCATTTCTTTCAACTACTTCTCTTATGTAGTGAAATTTCCTCAGGACGTGCTTGGCCTTCTTATGAGACCTTGGCTCTTTGGCTTGAGCAATAGCGCATGTGTTATCGCACATCATCTCGATGGGTTGCTTGACGCTTGGAACCACATCGAGATCTGTGATGAACTTCTTCATCCATACTGCTTCCTTGGCAGCTTCTGAGGCGGCTATGTATTCAGATTCAGTAGTGGAATCAGCCACTACTGACTGTTTGGTGCTACACCACGAAACAGCTCCTCCATTGAGGGTGAATACGTATCCGGACTGCGAGCGAGAGTCATCTCGGTCAGTCTGAAAACTAGCGTCGGTGTAACATTTTACAGCGAGCTCATCATTTCCTCCATATACCAAAAACATCTCACTTGTGTTTCTCGGGTATTTCAGGATGTTCTTTACAGCAGTCCAGTGAGCTAGACCGGGACTCTGTTGGTATCGACTTGTCAGGCTCAACGCAAACGAGACGTCTGGTCGAGTGCAGAGCATGGCATACATAATTGAGCCTATAGCAGAATCAAATGAGATCGAAGCCATTTGGTCGATCTCCTTCTCCGTTTGAGGAGATTGAGATTTGTTCAAGATAGCACCCTTTGTCATAGGGACGACTCCTTTCTTGGAGTTGCTCATGTTGAACCGTGCTATAATATTGTCAATGTATGTACTTTGACTGAGACCTAGAAGTCGCTTCGATCGATCTCTGTGAATCTTAATTCCCAGGATATAAGCGGCTTCTCCAAGATCCTTCATAGCGAAACAAAATGATAGCCATACCTTAACTTCGTTAAGCATGGGGATGTTGTTTCCTATGATCAGTATATCATCCACATACAATATGAGGAATGATATAGCGCTCCCACTTGCCTTTCTGTAAACACACGGTTCATCTTCATTTTGAGCAAAGCCAAACTCTTTGACTTTCTGGTCAAAACGAATGTTCCACCTTCGAGATGCTTGTTTAAGTCCATAAATGGACTTATTCAGTTTGCAAACCCTATTTGGATATTTAGGATTGACAAAACCATCAGGCTGAACCATGTAGACATCCTCAGTGAGTTGTCCGTTCAGGAATGCGGTTTTGACATCCATTTGCCATATCTCATAGTCATGGTATGCGGCTATGGCAAGCAATATCCTGATCGATTTGATCATGGCCACGGGCGAGAAGGTTTCGTCATAGTCAATCCCTTGGGTTTGAGTGAAACCTTTCGCAACAAGCCGTGCCTTATAGGTTTGCACCTTTCCATGCATGTCAGTTTTTCTTTTAAAGATCCACTTGCTCCCTACTGCCCGAGAACCGGGGGGTAGCTCAATCAAGTCCCATACTTGATTGTCACGCATGGATTGCATCTCGGCGTTCATGGTTTCAAGCCATTTGTCAGATTCAGGATCTGACACAGCAGCTTTGTAATTAGTAGGTTCGTCATCTGAGTCAGCTGCTAATAGGACATCGGGACCTTCTAGATGCCAGAGGTATCTATCAGGTGCCTTGTGTGTCCTTTCGCTCCTGCGAACGCTTGTGTTTTGGTCTGATGGGGTGACAACCATTTGTCGGTCAGACCCAGCGACTGTCTCAGGGTTTTGTGTTTCTCGAACTTCTTCGAGATCCACTGGATCACTATTGGTTCCTCCGTTGAGAAATTCTTTCTCAAGGAACTTACCCTTCCTTTTGATAGAAACATTGTTTCCATCAGGATGGTAAAAGTAATAGCCGGTATTACGATAGTATCCGATGAAAATTACCTTTTCACCTCGAGGATCGAGCTTGTTGCCAGATTCGCTAGTGACATACGCCTCGCATCCCCATACCCTGAGGTAAGAAAGATTAGGAGAAGAATTATGCCATATCTCATATGGGGTCTTATCCACTTTCTTGGTCGGTGCCAGATTTATTAGGCGAGCGGCGGTCAAGAGAGCAAAACCCCAAAAGGAGTGGGACAAGTTAGTCCTGCACATCATTGATCGAACCATGTTCAACAAGGTTCGATTCCTCCTTTCACTAACACCATTTATTTGTGGTGTACCAGGAGGAGTGGGTTGTGAAATAATTCCACAAGCCTTTAGATGATCGAGGAACTCGTTGCTAAGATACTCACCACCTCTATCTGATCGAAGTATCTTAATAGTTCGATCTAGTTGATTTTCTACTTCGTGTTGAAACTCTTTGAACTTGTCAAAAGGTTCGTGCTTATGTTTCATCAGATAGACATAAGCATATCTGCTATAGTCATCTATGAAAGATACGAAATAGCGTTCCCGATTTCTCGTTTCGGTCCGAAAGGGCCCACACACATCAGTGTGTATAAGTCCTAACATATCATTAGCCCGTTCACCAACATGTGTGAAGGGTGACTTGGTCAGTTTTCCAGATAAGCATGATTCGCATTCACCGAAGGTATCTGCATCAGTGGATTCGAGAATCCCTGCAGATTGAAGCTTCTTAATGCGAGCTTTGCTTATGTGACCTAGTCGATGATGCCATAACGATGAATCGTTATCAACTTTGTTTCGTTTAGAAACATGATAGAGTTGATCTTGCGTTTGAACAATTATCTCATATATACCATGTCGAGGTTTAGCCTCGAAATAAAAGATATCATTAAAGTAGGTAAAAATGGAATTTCCATTAAACTTGTACTTAAAACCTTGTTCAAACAGGGAAGAGACAGAAATAATGTTTCTGGACAATCCAGGAGCATATAAACAGTTATCTAGAGTAACTACAAGACCGGTAGGACATGAAAGAGAATATATGCCGGTAGCCAAGACCGGGACTCTTTTGCCATCACCAACGATGAGCTCCATACCGCCTTGTTCTATCTTCTTCCACTTCTCAGGTTCCTGCAAAACATTTACAATGTGAAAACCACATCCGGTATCAAATACCCATGCATTGGAGGAAATAGTGAAAAGTTCAATAACATTTATTGACATACCTGATGAGCAACCCTTACCGGGGTTTCTAGTCATCCTGATCTTAGCAAGGTAGACGGGGCAGTTACGTTTCCAGTGGCCCATCTGATTACATTCAAAGCATTGACGTTCCTGAGGAGGAGGCGCCAATGGTTTCTTGCCCTTGGTCTCTTTAACCTTGTTCTTGGTCTTGGTGATACCTGTATCAGCAACTCTGAGCACAGCCGGTGTGGTCCTGATCTTGACATTTGGAAACAATGTCAGAACCTCATCTAAAGTCTGAGCCGAGCAATTTACCGCATGCAAGCGATAATGCTCGGGTAAAGATCCGAGGACTACATCAAGAGCCATCCCCTCAGGAATGGAGTAGCCGAGGTCGATCAGTTTGTCACGATAACCCTTCATCATCATGACATGATCATAGGCAGAGGAATTAGGCGACATGTGGCAGTTCACAAAATATTGAAGTGCCCTACATCGTTCACCCCTCTGGTTTAACTCAAACATATCTTTGAGTTTTCTCATGATCTCATACGCTCCCATGTCGGTAAAGTTATACCGAAAATCCGGTGTCATGCTAGATAACATAAGCTCAGTGACTTCCCTAGAGTCATCACTGTGCTTCTGGATTTCCATCCGCGAGCGGTCGTTTAGCAAGTAAGACGGCGTGCTCGGGATGGGTCGGTCAAGAACATACAGCTTTCCAAAAAGCTTCAAGATGTTCCTCAGGAGGGTTTGCCATGACAAGAAGTTCGTCTCAGTGAATGGGTCCAGAGATACCATTGAACTTAGAGGAACTGTGTTTTCATTAGCCTTCTGAAATAATGCAAAGTAATTCTAAATTAGTATTTTCGGTGTAAACCATTTTCTTATATAAATTGGTAAGATTTATTTAATAAGAAAATTGAGAATTCGGTTAGATGATTTTACTTGAGACCGCCAAATGAGCCTCAGGAGCAAAATCGTGTAACCAAACTGACAACGGTTGTCAATCGCGAAGTCTTAGTCGCGACTCTCGTTTATGAGGCCGCATAATATAATAAATTATATTTTGCGATACGTTTAGCCTCATCCATGCCTACCTTGTCTATATACATTCATAGTGCGGTGTTGAAATACTCCAACACTACAAACATACATAAAGAAAGCGATAGTAGTCCCAAATGGTCAATGTGGCTGGCACGGTGTTGAAATACTCCAATGCCCCCACCTTGGAAGGTACCCTCGGCACCAAGTGCGGTGTTGAAATACTCCAACACTGATGCTCCGGTCAATACGTTCCAAGTTAGACTTGATTTTGGACGGCATGAACAATCAATTTTATTTACCGGATAGGGATATTAAAACAAATTTTAATATATATGTGATCGTTAGACACGAACGATAAACCCTATCATCACTCGGAACAATTTATTTTAAATCCCTTATTTAAAATATCTAAGTGTCGCGAATGGTCAATTGTGTGTTAACGGCATAATGGCATGGTCTTGCTAGAGCCATTTAGCAAGACCAATAGGGACATGACAATATAAAGGTGAACAACCACAAGGAAGGCAACTCGGTGCGTTCGTGGATCCGGTTCAACTCCCACTAGCCTCCAGACACCTTTTTGGCGAGCGTCCGTCTTCGGTCTTGGTTTTTATAAAATTACAATTTACTAACAACTTAGTAAACCTAGCTCTAATTTACAACTTTGAAACCCGAAAAACGGCGGGTCCACCAAAACCAAATAAAGATACAATTGGGTCAACAATTGAGCCAATCAGAGAAATACAACACGCCAAAACATTTAATAAATTTAAAGGGTCGACCGTAACACACAATTTCATAAAACGGATTAAACAATTTAATTCCGTTCGCAATTTGGAAACGAATCGAAATTGCGAACCACCGGTTACGAAAAGACCGGTACAGATTTACGCGCGGTGATCGTGGCTCTGATACCACTGTTGGGATTTACAGTGGGTATCCGGGTTGCCCGTTTTAATTTTTACCGAATAAATTAACGGGTCAATTAATCAGATTAATTGCGCAGCGGAAATATAAGTTTTACAACGCGAATATAGTAAAAACCGTAGACAGGATCTGATCACCGTGTACGCGTAAATACTGAAAAATAAATTAAACAATTTAATTTAATAATCTAATCGAATTAGATATACCTTGGCGGAGTCCGAACAACCGTTCGAGACACCGGGGTTCGACGAACTGACGCTAGGGCAAACGGTAACGCCCGACTCGAATCTGCGAGTCAAGTCTTCAACCGACTTTGAAGACGGCATCTCGGGCACCACAGGCGCGTTCATCTCATGAACGGGCGGTGGTGGCGGTAACGAAACCATGGAATGGATCATGCCATTCCAGTCGAACGGTTCCACCGTGCTTGACGACGAATCCGTCATAGAGACGATTTCGTTCGTCTCGCGTGGAGGCGGCGGAAGAAGTGGCGTGACAGCGGCGGCATACAATGGCGCCGGCCACTTAGGGTTTTCACCCGGTTCGACGGTCACGGCACGAGACGGTTTAAATAACGGTCTCGGTGGCGCGGGTAAAGCGAGAACCACCTCGCGGTGGTCCTCGCCGAATATGTCGGCGGCTACGGCGGCACGGGCGGCGGCGGCGGCGGTGGTGGCGGCGGCTCTCTCGGCGGCGGCAGCGGCTCTAGCGGCGGCGGCGGTGGTCTCGAGTTCCAAGGCGGCGGCAATCAAACGAGGATCTCGTTTCACCATCGTGTTCGTCGGAAAAGGCGACGGGGTGGTGGTGGTTGGTTGCGCCGATCGGAAAGGGAGAGGGGAAAAGGGGCGGTCGCAAGGGAGGGAGAGAGGGAGAGGAGGAGCCATTAGGGTTCTCCTAATCCCTCCCTTTTATAGTTTTCGTTTGACTTGATGGGCAAGCAAAGCCCATCGCGGCCTAGAACCCTCTAAGCCCAATGATTGACTAGTCCATTAACCGGTAATGACTAGATAATCATTTGCCGACAATTCTCGTAAACGGTTTTACGAATTATTGTTTCGTTACGTTAAATAAATAACAATTATTTATTTAAACCGTTTGATTTAATTAATTAACGATTAATTAATTATTAGTTCGTTGACTCCGGTGTAACTCTTCCGGGTCGAAACCGGGTCGGTTACGCTAGGGTCGGGTCAGGACATCTAATATCCAACAGTACTACTATTGTGACGAAATAAACAACACCCAAAGTAGAAATTGGAAACACCGAACCTTTGTATGATGGAGAATATCAATTTCTGCGATGAAGAATAGCAGCGATGATGAAGTAGACTGGCTACGGAGGATAGCGGATTTGTAAATGACGATGTTGTTGTGATAATGGGGCCACTAGGGTGAAAGGGAGGAAATCGAACCTGCTATTGCACAATTTCGTTGGCTTTTGCGAGATGGACCACAGATGGAGCAAGATGGAGATTATGGCAATTTTGGAGTGTGCGTGTGTGGAGATGGGCTAACGTCGGGCATAGATTAGGGCAATTTATGAGTTGTCGCCACTAATGGGAGTTGCCATCCCGATGGGAGTTGCCGTCACTAATGTCCGACGGAGATGGAGCAAGATGGAGATTAGGTCAATTTTGAGTCTGCGTTTGTGGAGATGGAGCTAGATGGAGATTAGGGTAAAAAGAATGAAGCGGGAATAAACTTTTGTGGGAGCGAGAAACGAAAATATAAAATGACAGCATTGGATGACGGGCAATTTATAAACTGTCATCCTTTTTTTTATTTTTTCTTTATGACGGTTATTTTATGACACACATAAATGCGTGTCATCGTATCTTCATATTTTCGAAATTATGACAGTTTTCTTATGACACTCACATTTGCGCGTCATAAAACCAGTATGTGTCATAATCCGCACATCATTAAAAGTCCTTTTTCTAGTAGTGTTATATACGGCTCGGTTCCCGCGTTTCGAAGATTATGTTTATTGGGTACGGGTTAGATACTAGTAAGGCCCGCTTTTTTGTTGCCTGAATAATAAAAACTAAAAATGAACATGCCCACATGAGCCAACCCTCCATGGCCCATTTGTAGGAACACTGTTCATCGAAGAAATAAATTTCTTATTAAAATGATATGAATTACAATGCAGAATCAGAAAATAAATGAAATTACACTGAAAGAAGAACAAGATAAAAACCAGAAATGAAACACAAGAACAGAAAACATAAAGGGTGGCCAAGGCATTTTATTCCATAGAGGTCCCTAAAAACAGATTTTGGGCCACCCAGGTGAACTCTCGTTTGTCTCCCAGAGTATAACAGCCTACGTAGTATGTGTGCCGGGATTAACCTAGCACCCAAAAATATATTTGAAATGATAGCACGAAGTTGTGAGAATGCTGGAAATTCTTCTGCATCTGAAGCCAGTTTTTCTAGAGAATTTGTTGTGTTTTTTGGTGTGTTTTGAACCAGACTCAAGTCCTTCTTTTTATAGTGAAGGAGAGTACCTCGTAACTAACTAGTCAGGAGTTTAATGGTCTCATAAGTCTTTCTCAATGGAGTTAGCACCTCAGTTAACTCATTTCTAACTAATTAGTAACTCCCGGTTAATAAAGTTAAACGCCTCAGTTAACTCGTTTGAAAGTAAACAATTAATTCAAGACCAGTAAATGGTAACCGGTAACGAATTCAAAGTTGTTGTTTCATGTGACGTGAGACCAGTTGCTCGATCTAGTCCGGAAGAACCATGCGAGACTCGAGTCTGGACATGGGCGAAGCTTAGTGGGGGGGGGGGGGGGGGCGACCGCCTCTCTGGTTTTTACGTACAGTAGTACTAATTTTCATTTTTTTCAATTTTTTTTATATATAGAGAATTGTCCCCCTGAATTATCGTCACGTAACTTATCGCCCCCACAAATTCTAATCCAAGCTTCGCCACTGAGTCTGGAGGAACCACACTCGCACCAGAACTAGTAAAAAAAATACTAAGGCAACTCTTGTCACACCCCGTGGTCATGGGGTGTGAACACGTTGCGTAGAAAACACCACGGAAATAAATGTACACAACTTAAATACCCAAAAATTCACTTAAATTTAAAATGTTTCACACTTGGGCACAAGAGGCTTAAATAAATTAACATGATTGTTCCTTGTTCTTAATGTTTAACTAGTCTAACAAAATGTCAGCTAGCTAACACGTGTGCTCCTGTCTTTGACCTTATTAATCACAATCCTGCTATAACCTGGTAACCTGCTACATGAAAACTAGTTACATGTAACACAAGATAGAAATATTAACAACAACGTTGTTGGCGAGTCGTGACCTTTGACTCTAAACATAAATAGTGTCTTGTGTCCGTGTTAGTATCTATGTTTACAGGCAAGTTAAATCTCGTCCATTGTTACCATGCCATGACCACAAACACTCATGGTACGCATGCTAGCATATATATATATATATATATATATATATATATATCATACAACACATAAAAACATTACGTCGTCGCCTTTGTATGAGACGAGGCTATTTAGCCAGATCTGAAATTAAACATATATATGCCCCAAGCCCGCTCAGCCTTAACGGATCTTAATGACTTACAGACACACCCCTCAATCTTGCTGGATTTGGTATGTCCAGACCCGAAAAATCATTGACATGGCCGGTTACGACCCGTAAGAGTTACACTGGTGCAACGAACATAAACCCGCTAGAATGGTTAACCGTAATTTGATGGAAATGAATGATTAGTTATATTAATTATAATTGTTATAAATAATTAATAATTTAATAATTACTATTATTTATTTGATTAATAATAATCAGTGGATAAATTTAGATAATATTGAATTAATCTAAATTTAATACTGGGCTCGTGGATATGGATTGAGACTAAGGAACTCGAATTGGACCAGATAGAGATTGGGATTGGTTATTTAGATAACCATTGCAATTGATTATAAATACATAATTATAATCAAGAGAGATATTCAAATGAGAAGTTTGGTTTGGGTAAAAAGGATAAGAAGAAATCTCAACCATTGGATCTTGATCTAATAAAAAAGGAAGGAGGGACAATTTGGTTATAGCCATCTTTGTTGACTTTTAATTAAGTTCCCCTATTTTTTTTATATTCATAACTTTCACATACGATATTATTTTTTTAAAAAAAATTACACCATAAAAATGCGCGTTTTTTAATCTTATAAACGTGTATAGTGTTGCTATATATATAACTAAAAAAATTACTCTTTTGATTTTTGACACAAAATGTTCAGATCATTGTGCCATTGTGTCAAACTGTTCAGATCATTGTGTCATTAAGTTATCGTGTCAAAATTATATATAGTGTTGCTATATATATAAAAAGACTACTCTTTCGATTTTTGAAACAATATAACACAATGATCTGAACATGTTAACACAATATGACACAATGATCTGAACATTTTTCACACAATATGACACAATGATCTGAACATTTTGACACAATGACACAATGATCTGAACATTTTGATACAATCGAAAAATTAATTTTTTTATTTTATATATAACAACACTGTACGCGTTTTAAAGATAAAAAACACTTGTTTTTATGGTGTAATTTTTTTTACAATAATAATGTCGTATCTAAGAGTTATGAAGGTTTAAAAAATACGGGGAACTTGATAAAAAGTCAAAAATGACATTCCATCTTTTGTTTCTTTTATTTTTATCTCTAATTCTACATAGGAAAACTTTGGGCCATAGATCTTTATTTAATTGAAGATCTAATGGCTATGATTCCTTCTTATCCTTCTTACCCAAACCAAACTTCTCACAATAACATCTCTCCTATAATCAAACACTAACTCTCTAATCCTCCTATTCCAAAATTTCAATTCTCTCTCCCTTTATGCACCAAGCCGACGACGGCCACCTTCAGTCCGCCGCCATCTCCCTCTTGACCCCGCCGACGACCATCACGGTCCATCACCGTTGCTCCATTAACTAGCTACCTCCGCTCGGTCTCTTGCCGCCTTTGCATAGTGCCAGTTGTTGTCGAGAGCAGCCACCGAACCCACGCCACCGCCTCCGCTGTCGTTGATGTGTTGCAAACACATCTATAATTCCCATGTAAATTGTGTAATAAATTGAGTCGAGTTTGAGTCATTTTATTTAGTTTTTGTCTATTTTATAGTTTTTGAGTCTTATTTGGGTATCGAGTTATCTTTTTATATTTTAGTGTGAGTTTAAGTCTTTTATTTTTAACTGTGTTTATTATGTCAAATGTGTTAAAAAGTTTGTTTAATTATAATTATTTGTAGGTTGTGATAAAAGTCCAAAAGAAAAATAGAAAAGTTGGAAATTTATGGGTCAAGGCTTGGAGGTGTACGGCAACAATAAAAATACAGGAACATATTGGATGAACATTATTAGGCTATGTGTAATCGAGCGTTATGGGAGCAAATTCACTAACATCACGCCCCTTATAGCGCCCCTGGGCACCCCCCGGGGCGCTATGTTGCCCATTTTCATCCTCCGGCGTGATGAGCATGGCGCCCCATGACCAAGCTATTTTCTTTTTTCTTTTTTTTTTAAATCCATCTTATACTATATATATATACATGGAAGGGCTTTATGACTACACACCCAAATTAACATAACCCCCCTTTGCCATGTCAGCGACACGTGTCGCGTAATGCCCCATGGGATACATGGAAGGGGCTTTATGATTACACACAGCCTTATTGTGTTAGACTTACAAAGTCAACAGCTAAGTCCATATTATGTAAATTAGAAGTGGGCGGCGATGTTCTTATATGATTCTCACATGGCTCATATTTATCATATTTCTATTTGGATTTTGAGAGGTTTACGTGGGCCATAGTATGTATTAACATTAACTAAGCTATTATGTTGTATTTATGTTTTATTTATTTCTTGTCTTTATTCCATAGCCTTTCTAGCTCCCTGTATAGGTTATTTGTTTTTCTTTGCCTATATATAGGCTTGTACTTTGTTGTATTTTAATATATAGAGAGAAAGCATTCACATGGTATAGAGCCTTCTTCTCTCCCTCCCTCCCTTACCCTTTCTTTTCCCTTTTCTTTTTTCTCTCTTCCCCCTGTCGCTGCACCATGGCCTCCTCTTCATCTCACCCCAACCCTAATGCTTACTATCATGCTCTCCAACTCAAACTAAAGTCCGATAACTACCTTCTGTGGCGCAACCAACTCCTTCCAATCCTCACCTTTCAGAAATTAATCCCTCATATTGACGGCACCGGTGTTGCTCCTCCTCCCACCGTCACCGTTGATGGAAAGACCGCTCCCAACCCTGCGTACACCACTTGGAATGAAGATGACAACCAAACCGTCATCATCCTGCATTCCTCGCTCACCGAAGAATCTGCCGCCGTCATTGTCGGTCTTACCACTGCCAGAGAGATCTGGGTTGCCCTAGATGCCGCCTACAATAACACGTCTGTCGAACGGGTCCAACTGTTGCGTGATTCCCTTCGTACGGTGGTTCGTGGCTCCAAATCTGTTGCCGATTACGGTCGTGAATTCAAAGCTGTTTGCGATCAGTTATCGGCCATCGGTCACCCGATTGAAACCGACGAACAAAATCATCTGTTTGCCACTGGCCTTGGATCTGATTTCCTACCCTTCTCCCTCACTGCCAAAGCTCTCTCCCCAAATGCCTCGCTTGCGGAGATGATTGCTAAAGCCCAGAGCTTCGAACTCCTGTCCCGATCTATCTCCAATCAGACTCCCACTCCGGCTGTCGCGTTTCCTGCGCAGGCTGCCACCTTTGCTCCGCCGTCGCGCAACCCCACCAACATCACCCTCTCGGGTAACAACAATCGGAACCCGCGTAATCAAGGGAACTCCAGGTTTAGAGGAAATCGCACCGTTGATCCTTGCCAGTGGTGTGGAATTCGTGGCCACAAGGCCAATGTGTGTCGCAAGCTTTTGAAATTGATGGATTCATCGTCTGCAGGGCATTCCGACATGTCCTCAAGTTCTGCCAATGCTACTGTGGTTGATGAAGAATTATTGGCCAAAGCCTTCACTGCCAAATGTGGTTTCAACCCGGCTGATGCCGACTGGTATGTTGACTCCGGTGCGTCGGATCATATGACGGGTATGAAAACTAACATGACAAATTTAAAATTAAAAACGGGGCATAATCGGGTAACGTTCGGAAACGGCGAGTCGTTACCTGTGACCCATAAGGGTAATCTTACCCTTACAAATAATCTACACCTTAATGATGTGCTAGTTGTGCCCAACATCAACAAAAATCTCCTATCGGTTAGCATGTTAACCAAATCAAATAATGTTGATGTGCTGTTCTCTTATCCTATGTTTCATATTCAGGACCGGATGACAAAAGAAATTGTAGCCCAAGGTCGATGTGAGGATGGCCTTTATGTCTTGCAGAATCCTAATAAAGCGCTTGTGGCGTCCGTCTCGTGCCCAAAGGCGTCGTTTGAAGAATGGCATGCTCGTCTTGGCCATGTCTCTCTTGATTGTATTAAATTATTAGAAAAACTTGGTGTAATCTCTTTGTCATCAATTTTGCCTAAACCAGGGATTTGTGCCCCATGTCAAATGGCAAAAGCCCACAAACTTCCCTTTAATAAAGATGAAAAAAGAGCTTTACACCCCCTTGACCTTGTTCACTGTGATTTATGGGGACCATCTCCCGTAACTGGCGTACATGGGTTTCGCTATTACGCTGCTTTTGTTGATGATGCATCTAGGTTTTGTTGGATATATCCTCTAAAAACCAAAAGTGATTTCTTTTTGGCACTTCAAATATTCCTCAACTTTGTTCAAACTCAATTCTCAACGAAACTTAAGGTATTCCAAAGTGACGGAGGAACCGAATTCACAAACAAGAAAGTTCAACAACTTTTTGAAACAAATGGCACTCTTCATCGAATCTCATGCCCCTATACACCGCAACAAAATGGGCGGGTTGAACGAAAACACCGCCACATCGTGGAAACCGGGTTAACCATGCTATTTCACTCAAAATTAAATCCAAATCTATGGGTTGAGGCATTTTCTACAGCTGTCTTTGTTATTAATCAGCTACCGAGCCGGGTCCTCGATGGCCTCTCTCCGTTTGAAATCTTATATAAAACTAAACCCGATTTCAATTCCTTCAAACCTTTTGAGTGTCGTGTCTATCCTCTCCTTCGACCATACTCTGAACACAAACTATCACCCCGAAGCCTCCCATGTATTTTTGTGGGCTATAGCTCCAAGCACAAAGGCTACAAGTGCCTTGATCCCACATCATCCAAAACATTTATTACTAGACATGCTCGTTTCGACAAACAACTATTTCCAAATGCCTCCCCTCACACAGAATCATCGCCCTCCATTCTTTCTATCACCAGTTTTTTGGATACCACTAACCTCAGCCCACGATTCTGCCCTACCCAACCCACTACATCACCCTCCTGTGGACCGCCCAACCCAAATTCCACACCTATCACTTCTCAACCCAATGCTCCCTCTGAGCCCATTCAGCCCACCAACAATCCATTGCCTCCCTGCCCATTATGTGTCAACACTCCCGTTCATGAATCCCTTGCACCGAACCCCTCCAATACATCACCACCTGACTCCGATTCTTCGCCACCTAACTCACCCATGTCCTCTCAATCGTCCTCCTCGTCCGAGTCTATACCCGATTCGGCAACTTCTGCCTCTCCGATTCCAACTCCTCCTCCACCGCCACCGCCGCTTCCCTCACACCCCATGCAAACTCGTGCCAAGAGCGGCATATTCAAACCCAAACACAAAGTTAATCTTGCCTACTCCACTCCTCTTCATCATGCTTTACTTTCCTCCAATGACCCCAAAACTCATACTTCCGCCCTCAAACGAGAGGAATGGAAGAAGGCCATGATTACCGAATTGCTTGCTCTTCACAAAAATAACACTTGGTCACTTGTTCCTCGTCCTCCTAACAGAAATATTGTTGGTTCCAAATGGCTTTTCAGGACTAAATACAGGTCGGATGGCTCGATTGAACGACGTAAGGCTCGTCTCGTGGCGCAAGGGTATAGTCAGGTTCCTGGTCTTGACTTCACTCAGACTTTCAGCCCGGTGGTTAAAGCTGCTACAATTCGCATTGTCCTAACTCTTGCAGTGATCAACAATTGGCGATTGCACCAACTCGATGTCAACAATGCCTTTCTTCACGGGCATCTTGATGAGACCATATACATGGAACAACCACCGGGGTTCACCAATGAAAAATATCCAACCCATGTTTGCAAGTTAAATAAAGCCCTGTATGGGCTAAAGCAGGCCCCTCGTGCATGGTTCCATCGCCTTAGTGTTTTCTTAAAATCCTATGGTTTCACGTGCAGTCAAGCGGATCCGTCGCTCTTTATATTTAATCGTGACTCATGCCTAATGTACCTTCTTGTCTATGTTGATGATTTAATTTTAACAGGAAATGACAACCAATCCATGGGCTCATTCATCTCCACATTGCACAATGAGTTTGCGATCAAGGACTTAGGTGATGTCAATTACTTTCTTGGTCTTGAAGCGAGTCACTACAACCATGGTCTCTTTTTAAGCCAAGCTAATTATGCAAAGGAAATCCTCTCTCGTGCCAACATGCTTGATGCAAAACCTGCTCACACGCCTCTTGCCTCCAACACGTGTCTAACCTCCGAGGGGGAGAAGTTTCATGATCCTACTCTTTATCGCTCCATTGTTGGAGCCTTGCAATATTTAACCATTACGAGACCTGATCTCTCCTTTGCAGTTAATCAAGTCAGTCAATATCTCCAGTCACCCACAGTTAATCATTACCAAGAAGTAAAACGTATTCTCAGATATGTCAAAGGAACACCTCATTACGGTCTGCACTTCACTCGGTCAGCACAACCGTCTGTTATTGGCTTTTCTGATGCTGACTGGGCTCGATGTCTCGAGACCCGTCGCTCCACATATGGCTATTCCATCTTTCTCGGTGGAAACTTAGTCTCATGGAGTGCCAAGAAACAACCCATTGTTGCTCGTTCGAGCTGTGAGTCTGAATATCGGGCTATGGCAAATACTGCTGCTGAAATAATCTGGGTCACTCATCTACTTCAGGAACTTCATGCTCTTCCTCCGGATCGCCCAACTCTTCTTTGTGACAACCAGAGTGCCTTGTTCCTCACCCAGAATCCTGTGGCCCACAAGCGTGCCAAACACATTGAATTGGATTACCACTTTGTTCGGGAACTTGTTGCCTCCGGCAAACTTGTTACAAAATTTATTCCAACCAAGCTCCAAGTGGCAGACATTTTCACCAAATCCCTTCCTCGGCCTCAATTCAAGAACTTTCGTCGGAGTCTTCGTCTTGGTCCACCACCGTCTCGCTTGAGGGGGGATATTAACATTAACTAAGCTATTATGTTGTATTTATGTTTTATTTATTTCTTGTCTTTATTTCATAGCCTTTCTAGCTCCCTGTATAGGTTATTTGTTTTTCTTTGCCTATATATAGGCTTGTACTTTGTTGTATTTTAATATATAGAGAGAAAGCATTCACAGTATGAAACAAACAACAATTGTTGGGAGGAGGATTTTTCTTGGAGACGAAAAAAAAGAGAAAAGAAGCCAGAGCTAATTCGGACGAACAGGTAAATCGAATTTTAGAAGCTAGCACGCAGGCAAGCAAGCAAGCAAGTCATAAAAGTCAAAATCTTTAATTAGAAGCAAGCAGCCTGCTAGGCTGTTGAATTATTATTATTATTTTTATTTTATGATAAACGGTATCTTCGATTTTGTTTTTGTACGTTTTTCTGTCAAGAATATGTTTGTTGGCTAAATTACTTATGCTACTTAGGCCGTTATGATGACTATTTAACGTTTGTGATTTTTGTATGATGTTTTAGTAAAAGATTGCTGATTTACTGGTTAATGCGTATGAATGCTTGATTTAGGGTCGTAATTAATAGTCTAGCTGCTTAATCTGTGAATGTCATTCGATTTGGGTTGGGTAATCAATTGCATGACTTTATGTTGGTAGTTGATGTGGTTGGCTAATTAGTTAATCAATGTTTAGGTTGTTAGTGAAAATTTTGATTCTTGTGTGCTGCTAGGTTTAGACAAGCCGGGAGGTGATAAACCTATTGGGTAATCGGGGTTGTTAGGATTTTAGGTTAAATTGCCTCGGGAGAGGGATTCCCTTTTAATTCTAATTTTACCTGCTATTCCATGTTAATTCTGTAAGTTAGTAGTTACTCATTTCATCGTTAGGTGTCTGGGATAGGAACAAGCCGGAAGGTGACCTGTCTGTTCGAGTATTAGAACATCCGTTAGGAATAAGCCGGAAGGTGACTTAACTCAATCAGTGTGCGTATTCGATTCTTAGGATTTCCTACTGTGTCACACCCGGTAAATGATATGGGGTCCACTAGGGTTTTCTTAGAGTTGTCATTAAGATCCTGATTCCATCATAGATTTCCATAGCCGAGTAAGATTGCGAGTGTTAAATAGGATTATAGGTCTAGGTAGTACTTCTCTCTCATCTGTCAGTTTCCTCGAGTTTTCTGATTTTGGTTGCTAGGTAGTTAAGTCAGTTTAATTAGTTATTTAAAATTCCTAAATTCAAAACCCCTAAATTACTCAATTTTCCATTCTTAAGTCCTAGGTTAGAGTCTAGCTACGTATTGTCCTAAGGTTCGATATCCCGGTCTTCCATAGGCTATTCTGCAATCCGACATGTACACTTGCCTTAGGGTTCGGTTAGTTTTAGGATTTTCGGTAAAACTAGGTGTGTCTAGGTCTAGTTAAGTCTAGGATTAATTAGTTATTTTTAGGTATACTTTCGAACACATAAGTCGTGCTGTTGTACCGCTGATCTACGCCACGAACGAAACCCAGTCCGACAATTTTTGTTGCCTCGTGACACGCAACACTAGTCAAAGATCCTATCGCGACACGCGACGTATCTTTATCTGATTCTAGTATTTTTTTTTGTCGCATCATGACACATGATGCAAGCATTAAAACCTGTTGCAACACACGATGAAGTTGTGGGCCATAAAGTTTCGGCATTGATTTCCATTTCGACCTAGCAACCATTCTTTGTAAGTCAGTGTCTTGAACATGTGTCAAACACTGCTAAGGTATATCTAAATTAAACTGCTAGATTATATATTTAATTATTAGATGTATTTGCATGTGTACGGTAATCGTGATCCTGTTATGGGTTTTATTTTCATTGGTATCACATTTTAATTTTATTTCGCTGCTTTAACTGATTTGATCAAATTGTTAATTAAATCCGGTTAGGTAAGTTTATTTTGTTAGTAACCGGTAACCTCGATGCCACTGGAAAACCCAACAGTGGTATAAGAACCTTGATTACTACGCGTAGATCACAACCGGTTGTTTTTTAAAACTGACGAATTCGCAAACTGGGGTGAACACCCGAAAGTTGTGAATCTAGTATTTCATAAATTGCACATATATTGTGTTTTGGTCAACTTGGATTTTGACCAATTAAATTGCAATGTAATTTGATTGTATTTGGATATGTATTTGGCCTGACCCGTCATTTATACTTGTTTTCATAACTTTCATATCTTAAAACCGTTTATTTAGTACGAATGAAATATAGTCTCTCGGTTTTAATCATTATGTAAGCATCAACCAGGAATTTTTTAAGAAGCCTTGTCGCGTTTAGAATCAATGAGAATGCAATAACCCAATCTTGAATTCTGTAGGATAAAAACTCTCGCATTATACAATTTGACCTTTTACTATTGCTTGTAAACTGGAAGATCTCTATGTGGGATGTCAACTCTATACCCATCCTTACCGTTTGGAAAAAGCAGAGGATATTGAAGAGCAAGATATGAAGGGTGTAGCTCACTTATACGTTTTAGAGCTCCTGATTGAGTTTCTACAATAATATCTCGATTTTCAATTGAATCACCAATGTCACTAATAATTAAAGCTGTAAGTTAAGAAGAGGTTGGTAGGTTGTATGTCCTTCCATCCCGTTGCCTTCGGCCTACAAGGCGTAGCCTTATATTGGCAAGTGGGTTTTCATTAAAACGATCCCTTACCATTCTATATCATTTGACCAATTCATTTGTTGAGTCTAACATAGCCTTCAAATCTTCTATTATGTGAGCGTCAAGCAAGGGAGAAGTTGATGTAGACCCATGTCTTGATTGAATAAAAGTCTTACCTAGATACAAGTTAATAAAAGTTAGTATTATATCCTTTTATGGAGGCTTATAACTAGTGGGAGAGGTTCAAATGAGAAGTTTGTTTTGGGTAAGAAGGATAAGAAGGAATTTTAGCCATTGGATCTTGATCTAGTAAAAAAGGAAAGATGGGTATTTTAGTCTTAGCCACTTTTGTTGACTTTTTATCAACTTCCCCCATTTTCTTTAAACAATTATAACTTTCACATACGACATTATTTTTTAAAAAAAAATTGCACCGTAAAAAAGAGCATTTTTATCTTTAAAACGCATATAGTGTTGCTATATAAAAAATGATTTTTTTTACTCTTTTGAATTTTGACACAATGTTCAGGTTATTGTGTCATTGTGTCAAAATGTTCAGATCATTGTGTCATTGTGTCGTCATGTCAAAAGTATATATAGTGTTGCTATATATAAAATTAAATACTCTTTCGGTTTTTGGCATCATATGAAACAATGATCTGAACATTTTAACACATCATTGTGTCATTGTGTCAAAATATTCAGATCATTGTGTCGTCGTGCCAAAAGTATATATAGTGTTGCTATATATAAAATTAAATACTCTTTCGGTTTTTAACATCATATGAAACAATGATCTGAACATTATGACACAATATGACACAATGATCTGAACAATTTTGACACAATGATCTAATCATTTTGATACAATGACACAATGACACAATAATCTGAACATTTTGATACGATCGAAATAGTAATTTTTTTTTAATTTTATATATAACAACACTGTACGCGTTTTAAAGATAAAAAAACACTCGTTTTTATGGTGTAATTTTTAAAAAAAATAATGTCGTATCTAAGAGTTATGAAGGTTTAAAAAATGGGGAGAATTTG
Organism: Deinandra increscens subsp. villosa; assembly: GCA_039602395.1. Lineage (NCBI taxonomy): Eukaryota > Viridiplantae > Streptophyta > Magnoliopsida > Asterales > Asteraceae > Deinandra > Deinandra increscens. The sequence goes on from JBCNJP010006685.1 coordinate 26,352, forward strand.
ATAAAAAAGTCAAAAATACCCTTCTATCTATTGTTTTCTTTAGTTTTTCTCTCTAATTCTACCTAAATTTTTTTTGAGCCATAGATCTTCATTTAATTGAAGATCTAATGGCTATGATTCCTTCTTATCCTTCTTATTGAAACTAAACTTCTCACAATAACCTCACCCTATAATTAGTTAATGATAAGTATTAAGACGCACTGATAAATGTGTTATCTATTAGCGACCTTATTGTCGGTGTCGTATATGTATAGTTGATCAAATTTTGGTGTTGACCCTTGCATTGGTAGAAGGCTTCCCATGCTATCGTAATTTTTGACCACTCAGCCTAAATATGTAAGGAGTGTTGCCTTTATTAATTGTTGAGTCAATTTTTCCTCCAATTGATGTAAATAAGAACATCGAATTGTAGCAACACATGTGCTTGATTAGCTTGCCTTTAGGATCTATGCAACGAAAAGAATTTTAATAATTTGCATTTGGTTGTTTGAAATCTGGAAGCTCCACCTTTCCGTAACCACAACGCAGGGAATAATTGGGTTTACTCTGACTTTTGTTCCCTCTGACAACTTCATTTTTCCATAACCTAACGTTGCATGTTCCACAAAAAAACACCCTGATCATCATGATCTAAGTAATCTATTTAATCGGTTAATTGGTGGTAATAGGTAAGTATGTGAGTATTGAGTTTCATATGCGTATGCTTGAAATGATTGAAAATATTGGTTTATTCTAAATACCTTTGAGATACCGACATTTTGCTTTATTAGAAGAAAGTATTATAATAATTTTTTTTCCCATTTCTTTTAAAGATGTAATAATTTTCATATACATATTTGATTTTAAAGTTTTAGTTTTTCTTTACACATAGCCTTTTCATATTTCTTGAATTTATTATGTTATGGAGTTGTTTGAGATTAATGGGGTTTGCGGCATGCTATGAAGTATGACATATGGCATAACACTCCTTAATCAGATTTTCTTTTATTTGAAGAGGTAGATTATTAATTGATAACTATTTAATTAATAGTTAATAGATAGAAGAATATAGATGGTCCTAAGAGATTTTGACAGAAAAATTTGTCTAACATTAAACCTATAACATTAAACCTTAGAATGACATATGACTAAAGAAACTCTCATGACTTATTAGTAGTGGGATTATTATGGGACATGTATAATTACTTAGATATTAAAACACACACAAACACACACACATATGGGGAAAGTTATTGTACAAATGACGTTTTCCGTGCGAAGTGTGCGAAGGGATCTCCGGCGCTCATATGCGGGCTTTTTTTTGATCTGATGGTGCTAAAATAAAACACGCTTAATTAATTTAGAAAAATGACGCGGAGTCATTAAAAAGGGTATTAAAGTCTTTTCAACTTTAAATGAAAACACGCATACGCAAAAAATATTTACGCATCAACACAAAAAAAACAACGCAAACCTTTAACCTTTAAACAAATAACGCATATTTGAAATAAAAATCACGCATAGATTTTTTAAAACTCACAAAAACACAAACCTAACTAAAAATGTCTTACACTTTAATTAAAAAACGGATGTATTCCAATAAAATAACGGACCCTTACGTTTTATAGATAAAATAACGCATACACTATAAAAAACTCACAAAAACACAACCTAAAACTGTCTTACACCTAACAAAAACGCATGTATTTAATATAAATAACGCACCATTTACGTTTTATACATAAAATAACACATATTTGATATAAAGATAACGCATACACTCTAAAAAACTCACAAAACACAACCTACCTGTATTACACTTAAAAAAACGCATGTTGTTAATAAAAATAACGCAAACACATAGAACATAATCGCACCTGTTAAAAAATCACGCATTAATATCCTAAGATACTTAATTCACGCATTATATTTAAAAAATAACGCACGTTGTTCTAAAAATCACGCATACACTCCAGAAAACTTACAAAACTCACATGTTTTCACACTTAATAAAATAACGTATGTTGTTCAAATAAAATAACGCAAACAATATAATATAGCATAAAAAAATAAAAAATAAAAAGAGTTCCATATATTAGTATTTATAAAAATTTATAAGTGGAATATACTACTAAAGATAAAAAACATCAAAAAAACATTAAAAAAACATTAAAAAAACCGAAAAATTGGGTGCCTAAATCTTCTTAAATATTTCAGCAGCCTCCACCATGTCCTTACCCTTCTTAATGGTGTTGTTGACAACACCACTAAGGAAGGTATGCATCTCCTCCTTCAGCTCCAACTGCTGAGTAATATATCATGGCGAAAGAATTACGCATTATGCGATCATCCTTCGATTCTTTCGCATGCATTTGTTCAACAATTTGCATGACTGCGTTTTTAGATGCAAAGTTAGGGTTAGATGTAGAAGACGCCATTTTTTTATGTTAAAAGGATGAGACGATTGAATTTAGGTCTGGGATATATGGGGGATTTGAGAACTTTGTGCGTCGAGTAAGAAATGTGCATGAAGAAAGACAAAATATATATATAAAGAAACAGAAAAATCGAGGGAAAATAAAACGTCGGATAAAAAAAATTTACATAATAAACTCAAAAATAAAAAAACTTAAATCGCTTCCATTTCACCTCCCCCAACCGTCCCCATTAATACGGTAATAAATAAAAATGCAGGTGACACATTTAATACCAGGCGAATCTCATCATCCACCGTCTATAAAACTAGGCACTCGATTGCATTTTGAAATCACGCAAACACAGTTCATTAAATTACACATCAAATCACAAAAACACAAATAAACGAAAAAATGTCTTCATCTTCCTTTAACACCACAGAATCCAACAACAACGCTCTCAAGTAGAAACTACTCGACAAATAATGCTAGAGTACAACAAGGAGAAACTGCTGATAGACGTCCTCGAACAAAATTTTGAAAGCCTCCAAAAAAACACGCAAGCTAGAGAAGAAATTGCACAGAAGATAAGTAGTCTGCCAAAGAATTCACTTCAAGACATTGTCCGTTTGTTCATGATAGACTAGGACAAAACGGATATGGAGCAGATGGAAACAATAAACAAAATACTCGAGGCTATGAGTGCCTCTCTTGAGTTAAAATAAAAGTATTTTTTACAAGCATATCAGTAGAGAATATCCCTATTATCAAATAATAATAATAATAATTTTTGTATTTCTTCATTTTATTCTTCATTTTATTCTTCATTTATGTTGGTTTATGTTTACTTTAATTTATGCAAATTATTAAAAATAAAAAACACATAAAAAATGATTATTCAAAAAAAAAAAAACTGGGCAGTAATATATAAAAAACAATTCGAACTTAGAATTACGCAAACTACAACTAATCACGCAAACGATAAAATTACATACATATTAAAATAAATCACGCAAACACAGAAAACTCTAGTAAAAAACTAAAACAAAACTACTTAAACTTTATCAACGATTTTGCAAAAAACAAAATCAACTTTAAAAATACGCAAGTATAACAATAAAATACAACATTATTACGCACACCATAATTGTGTATGAATCCCGCTAAAAATACATGAACATATGTTAAAAAAATTTGAGATTCTATTATCACGCATTTTACTTGTAATTTCACGCATGAAGTAACTCATAAAATTAATGTTACAACAAACCACACAACGACATATAATTAAAACAAAAAAAATATAATATTCACGCAAAACAATAAAAACAAAAAAATACAAAAAAATAAATTACGCAATTATTAAATAACAATGCAAACAAAATTTTTTTTACAAAAAGAAAAAAAACATGAACATAAGTTAGAAAAATTAATTAATTGACTTTTGATAATCACACATGTTGTTTTTATTTTGACGCATGAAGAAACTCGATATAAAACACCTTAAAACAAATTACGCAAAACATACATAATTAAAAACAAATGCTGTGACGTAATCTACCGTCTATTTGAATTAAAAACTTTAAATTGACAAAAACGTCCCTCCGCTTCTAGAAAGAAAACGTAACGCGTCAGCCTCTCCTTCCTTCGCACGCTTCGCACGGAAAAAACCCTTTGTATTTGAACTTTCATCCATATATATATATATATATATGTATATATATATATGTATATATATATATATATATATATATATATATATCAAACTAATTATGATATCATCCAGTTCAGGCGGTCCAACCAATAAACCGGTAAGAGGACCAGTTCAGTTTCCCGCCCGGTTCTAAAAATATTGCCTAAACACAAATAAACCCAAAACAATAAATCTATAAATCGACTCTATCTTTAGTGACTCAATAAACATAACCAAAACTAAACAAAACTTTATCTTTTTTTGAACAGCGGTATATGATTATAAAAAAAAACAGAAAAAAACAATTACAAACAAGAGATTGGATTTTCCATCCAATTGTTCTAGCTAATCGTAACAAAACTTTATCTCTTAAACTTATATGAAAACGGTGTGTATTCGGCAATAGTAGATTTTTATTTGAGAATATAAAGGGAATTTAATGTCACGGAGTTATCCTTCTTAACTCATGTGCGGCACTTAGACTCGATCTAAGTTTAGCCTTTGACCCAAACTAGTAACGATTTAAAGCGACTATAGCGGAAGTTGCAAGCTTTCGTTACAAAGATAACTTTGTATTACTATGAAGAGAAGATTACAATAGTGTTTACAAGGTTGTGTACAACACTTGTAAGAATGTTTGGGTGATCACAAATGTGCCATCCATCATGTATTTATACTACTTGGATGGATTCTAGATTCTTCTATACACAATATCTTAGAATTCTAGATAATTCCTTCATATATCTTAGATTTTTATAATGAAAATATCTAGAAGATTTCCATGGACCTTCTTGAAATTTCCATGGCTTTATAGATTGTTCTAGAACCTTTCATTGCAACCACTTATGTAGCGCGTTTTAGAGATTTCTAAAGCCTTGATTATTCAAGTCTTGGATAGAAACTTTCTAGTTCTCGATGATTACGATTCAGATTTAGACGGGACGTGACATTAAGCTCAAAATAGTTATATATTGTAAAAGCTGGTAAAATAAATTTACATAAATTACGTTTTCTGAAACAAACAAAAGGTATGATTTTATGTAAAAGAAAAATAAAGAATCAACTTTCATAAAAAAAATATGATAAAAAAGGCAAAAGAAAGAGACAACATCAAAACAAAAACATAAAAAAAAAAGAAATAACGACAATACTAAGGAAATGAATATTGGATTTTAATAATCCAAGTAAGAAAATGAATATTGGAT
>JBCNJP010006686.1:0-30118 GCA_039602395.1 Deinandra increscens subsp. villosa
ACAACAGTTTAAAGTCCATAGATAAGTTGTAAAGTTTTACTATATTTTCATATCATAGGTAGCTAGCCTAAAGTTCATGTTACTAGATAGTTCGCAGCCGAAGCTGACTAATAAGTTGTACAAATCCCCCTTACATGTTTTGCCTTCCCTGTATCCCACTAGAAACAACGGTACGTTTAGGCTAATATTGCTCTCAGTCCAACTGCCAGTTGGGTGGTGCATCACGTGCCCGCTGAGAGGGGTTTGTCGAAACCCCAGTAGTACTGCTCAACATTACCTCGCTATTCACTATTAACGGTTCGATTTGTAAGGACTTAGTTTTTGGTGTTAAGCAAATCTAGTACATGTGATATGTTGGAAATATAAAAGTTGTCTAAAAACAGTAAGTAACTTTGCATGTTCTCTCTTCCAAAAAAAAAGAGTAAAGTGGAGCCGTGAAGACTCACCTTCGGGTGCACAGCAAATTCCCGATAAATAACAACAACCAATAGCAAATAGTAGGTCTTGTGTACTTTACCAAACACCTAACGAGCATATAACATAAGTGTGTGTTCAACTGAAAACGATTAAGTTTAGACAGATGGTGAAAGATAAGCACGATGTTAACTATGACATGTCGTCAAGCCTTCTAATACAAAGACCACCTTCGGACTTTGGAACACAAACATGCTTCCACGTAACTTTTGCCATCCATTTTTTAACGACACCTTGACACCAAAGAAAATCCCACAGTTTCTTCTCAAGTGAGATAATAACACTAGCAGGGAGAATAAAAACCAAAGACCAGAAAATATGAAGCGAGGATAAAACAGAAACAATAAGTTGCACTCTACCCGCAAACGACATAAATATGTTTTTCCAGTTCGCAATTCTGTTCTCAAGACCATCAATAAGGGGAGCACAATCTTTAGCCGATAGCCTAGACGAGATAAGAGGAACCCCCAAGTAACAATCCGGAAGCGACCCCTCCACCATACACCTAACAGACAGAATGCTGGCCTTCACCTGATCAGGAACATTACAAAAGAAGGCAGTACTTTTCTGGGGGCTAGGAGTTAAACCTGTAGTCCTAGAGAACATAGAAAGCACCTAAAAGATAACCTTAGCAGAGGGAACATCACCCCGAGTAAATATAAACAAGTCATCCGCAAAACACAAGTTGATGATCTTCAGCTTCTCACATCGGTAATAGAACCTGAAAGACGTATCAATAGTAGCGGCCTGCTGAAACATAAGAGAAAGCACCTCCATAACCAAAGTGAAAAGGTAAGGGGAGAGCGGTTCTCCCTGTCTAAGACCCCGTTTCCCGCAAAAATAACCATAAATGTTACCATTGATGCAAATGGAATAAGAGGGGGATGAGACACAACGCATCATCCACTTTATAAATCTAGGGTGGAAACCAAAGCCAGTCAAAGTAGCCTCTCAAGGAAACCCCAATCAACAGTGTCATAGGCTTTTTGAATTTCAATCTTAAAAGCACTACGCGGGGGACCCCACTCCCGATGATAGTTATGCATAAGCTCTTGAGTAAGCATGATGTTATCCGAGATCCTCCTTCCCGGAATGAAAGCAGACTGATTGATATCAACAATGTTTTCAAGCTCAGTCTTAATGCGATCAGCCACAATCTTGCTAATGCACTTATATATAACATTACAACACGAGATAGGGGTGTAATCAGTAACCTTCCCTGGGGTTAACACTTTAGGAACCTGAGCAATAATAGTGTGATTTACCAGTAATTTACCAGTAACAAAAAAAATTATTAACAGCAAGGCAGACTTGTTTACCGACAATAAACCAGGCCTTCTTAAAAAAAGCAGCAGTGAAACCATCTGGACCAGGGGCCTTATTATCATTCATGGCAAAAATAGTATCCCTATCTCTTTGTCATCAACCGGCCGAACCATGTGACTAGCCGACATTGGATCAAGATTTTTGATAAAGAGATCCGGGGAAACAGACATATCAATAGCACCCGCACATCCCCAGAAAGCCTCATAGTGACTAACAAAAGTAGTAGGAACAGACTCCCCCTCATGTTTATTACCCAGCACATCCATAGTCAAATTAATACGACGACCCCTATGGTTTCTGTTTTTCAAGGACGCATGTTTATTACCCAGCACATCCATAATCAAATTAATGCACTTTAGATTTTTGTTTCAGAAAAAATTCCTCATCAAGAAAACATATCCGAAACTCATCAAGGAAACGTCGCTCCTCATCTCTCAAAGTATCATCCATCAGGTTATTATCAAGAGCTTGTTGAATCTCATCAAGTCTCTTGCGACTAGCAGCCACCTTCTCATGTATAGTTACCCTGCATGTAAAGTAATTTTCTTAATGGCGATTTCAGCATTTTCAACTTTTTTGCCACACAAAATTGATGAACCTTACTAATATTCGCATTCCAACCAGCCTCAACCACCTCCTAAAAACCCCTTCCATCAAAAAATTAGCAAACTTAAATGGTTTCGGTTTGCCTTTCTTGGTAGGCTGAAGACGTAAAATACAAGGACAATGGTCCGAGATTCTGTAAGGCTAGAAAATAGCAGAAGCCGCCGGGAAATAATCAATGAACAACATATTCCCCATCACTCTATCAATCTTCTTAAAAACACCCACCCCGACTTCAGTTTTTGATTCCAAGTGTAGTAGAAACCAAAACTGTTAATATCAAACAGACCCACATCATTAATACAATCTTTAAAGTCGTGCATACCAATATCATTGACCGATGACCCCACCACCTTATCCTCGACGTTAAGGGTAGAGTTGAAATCCCCCATAACAATCCAAGCTCTATCCTTGATAAAAACATTGTGCGGTTTAAGATCGTTCCAAAGCATTCGCCTCTTGATGTAATAATTATGAGCATAGACCATCGAGCAATAGAAAACCTATCGGGTGTCCTTACACGTAATCTGAGCATGCATAACCTGATCCATTTGTGAAATAATCATAACATCAAAAACATTCATATCCCACCCCAAAATAATTCGAGTACCCTTGTTACATAAACCACCATTAGAAGTCCAATCCCAACCTTTAAAAACACCTTGACACACGTTAAAAAGATTACTCACATTTACATGAGACTCCAAAATAGCGCAAAGAGATGATTTATTTTCCTTAACCACATTTCAAACCTCTTTCTGTTTAAGGGGACGGTTCAAACCCCTAATATTCCAAGAGGCTAGACTAATCATTGGAAACACTAGTAGAAGGAGTGCTTGCCGCTTTAACATTCATTTTAGTCCCCGTAACCATGGATTCGTGGGTCTCATTACTTCCTCAACATCATCGTCCTCACCCAATCATCTGAAGTAACCTGTTGTACACTCCTTGAACTTAAGGATTCAGCCATACCCTTCCCTGCATTTGCATCCAGACTATTACCACCGTGAACGTCATCTGCATCTGTTAATACATCATACTTATTAGAAGTGACCCTATTATCCTTTTTAGTTTCATGTTTAGAAGTAGCTTTTGGTTTATGGTTCACTGGCCGATACTCAAACTTCTGCTTATGAGCAACCTGTTTACCTTTCGGTTCAATGAAACCTTCGTCATCCACCTTGTGAGAAACATGGTTTTTCTTATGGTGACCAAAAACAGAGCAATGGGAACCTCACACAGAATACACCATGAACTATATGTAAAATTCTACACAAATGACCAATTTATACTACCTACTGGCCAACGAACCAAACTACCTAGCGAACCACTGGTTCGTGGCTGGTTCATCTCCAGGTTCGTTGTCCAGTTCATGAGGCTGTCTAAGCTAAATTTTAGCAAACACAAACTAACCAACTAGACCTAGCATTAGACACCCAAAATGTCCTCACACACACACACATAAATATATATATATATATACATAGAGAGATGGTCAGTTGAGAACCAAAAGGTTTTGAGAAATTTTGAGAACTATTCTGAGCCACAAGTTATATATAACCCCCCCCCCCCCCCATGAATTTTGAGAGATGGTCAGTTGAGAACGATGGTTCACTAGCCGATACTCAAACTTCTGCTTAACCTTCGTTGGTATGACCACCTGTTTATGAGCAACCTGTTTACCTTTCGGTTCAATGAAACCTTCGTCATCCACCTTGTGAGAAACGTGGTTTTTCTTATGGTGACCAAAAACACAGCAATGGGCACATCACACAGAATACACCATGAACTATATGTAAAATTCTACACAAATGACCAAGTTATACTACCTACTGGCCAACGAACCAAACTACCTAGCGAACCACTGGTTCGTGGCTGGTTCGTCTCCAGGTTTGTTGTCCAGTTCGTGAGGCTGTCTAAGCTAAATTTCAGCAAACACAAACTAAGCAACTAGACCTAGCATTAGACACCCAAAATGTCCTCACACACACACACATAAATATATATATATATATATATATATATATATATATATATATATATATATATATATGAGAGAGAGAGAGAGAGAGATGTTCAGTTGAGAACCAAAAGGTTTTGAGAAATTTTTAGAACCATTCTGAGCCAAAAGTTATATATAACCCCCCCCCCCCCCCCCATGAATTTTGAGAGATGGTCAGTTGAGAACGATGTGGCAACGAGCTGGATCAGACAAAGCGTCAAAGACACGAAGATTACAACATAATGTTCTGGTGGCCGAACCTTGGCCGAGCCTTGGCCGAACCTCAGGTTCGGACAAGCTATGGAGTTCCGCCGACCAAAGACTTATATATAGGTTGTGTGTGTGTCTTTGTAACTAGTTTTTGAGAGTGAGCGAACTTTTGTGAGAGTGTGTGTGTTTGTACTCTAAGTCTCTTGTAATCAAGTTGTTAATGAGAGATTGGGTTATTTACACCGTTTGTTTACATTCTCATTCACACAATTGTTATCGAACTAGATCGATTCCACGCTCCAGCGTTTTCAAGTGGTATCAGAGCTATCTGGTATTGTTTGGTTCGATTTGGTGCAATTGTGTTGTTTCAAAGTTCGTTTTCAAGTTCATCTCTGAAAAATTACGTGAAAAACGTCATGTTTTACGTCACAATTCCTTGATTCTGTCCATTTTTGTTCATCTAAGCGTTCTGAACTTGGTTGAGTGTGTTTTCTGGTGAGATCCAAAAATTTCCGAAAAATTCTCGTTCGACCGAACCTCCAGTTCGGTGTAACTGCTCCGAGTTTCGAGTTCGGAGTGAAGTTCGATAAGATTCTTCGTTCGTTGAGAGTTCGGTGGTCTTTCGGAGGGAGTTCAGTGAGAATTCATCTTCGGTGAGAGTTCGGACGTAGATCGGAGAGAGATCGGTCTGTATCAGAAAATCTGAGTTCGGTGATAGGTTCGGAGCACGTTCGGAGATTGTCACAAGTTTGGAGTAAGTTCGGACAAATCAGAATCTTGAACTTTTTCAAAATGTCGGATTATAATGCGTTTGCTGCTACTCAATCGCAGATGCAAACCTTATTGAATTACGACAATGAAATCGGGACAACTCAGAAAGTTCCCAAACTTCTTAAGTTTGAGGATTATGCTAATTGGAAGAAAAGGTTTGAAGCTTATATCGGCAGAACGGATCCAGACCTATGGATTGCTATAAATACACCATATGTGTATCCTGTTGGAGTAAACAATGTTCCTATTATGCAAAGGAATCTGGATCTTGAACAAAAGGCTGATTTTGTTAGAGAGCAAAAAGCATACGGTTTGATAACTCAAGCTTTACCTAAGGAGTTGCTACACCAATTTAAAAGTTGCAAACATTCTAATGAATTATGTACGACACTGAAAGAAAGGTGTGAAGGAAACGAACAATACAAGAAAAGTAAGAAGAAAGTGCTAAACAAGGAGTTTGCCAATTTTAAACATTTTGATGGTGAGGGCTTTCCAAAATTAATTTCAAGATATTGTCACTTGTTGTCTGAAATGGATATTGTCCAAATTAAGAAAGACGATGAAGAGCTTAAGGAAAAATTGCTTGAAGGTCTGCCATCAAAATGGGAATCTTATGTGCTAATGATCACGAATGATAAAGATTATTCTACTTTGACATTTGTGAAATTATTAGGAAAGTTGCAAGCTAGAGATTTGGAAATGAAAAATGTGAATACTACTCTTGCAGAAGTCCAAAATCCTGATGTATACTATGGATCAAATGCAGCAACAATTTCAGGTAAGTCAGCTAAACTGACAAGTTCTGTACCAGCAACGACTTTCGCAGTTGGGAATCTACCTGGACATGCTCAAAATTCAGGAACTAGAATGGGCTCAAATAGCTATGAATACCATTACAATTCTGGAGGGAGTAATGTTTCAATTCCAGCAAGTAATTGGATGAACACGAGTAAAATGGCTATGTCAGTGTCAACAACTGAAGACTATATGGCACTTGTTTCTGCTTTAGTGTCATCTTATTATGTACTTATAACTGGAAATGTTAGCAATGCCGAACTGACTGAAGAAGATTATGATCAGGTGGATCCTGGTGATTTGGAGCTGATGGACATAAATTGGCAATTTGCCATGCTTGCTAGGAGGGTAAAGAGATTCTTGAAAAAGACTGGCAGAAAAGACCTAAATTCTGGAGGAAGAATTGGTTTTGACAAGTCGAAGGTGAGGTGTTATAACTGTTCTAACTTTGGACACTTCGCTCGAGAATGCTCTCAACCGAAAAAGCAAGAATATCAGAAATTTGCTCCCAAATCTAATGCTTCTGGATCCTACAACACATCGAATTCAGGGAGTTCTTCTAACTCTAAATCTAATTCCGAAAAAGCCCTTGTATCTCAAGTAGATAAAACTTATAATTGGGGTAACCAATTCGCTGATTCATCTGCATTGATTGTGCACCATGTGCAGGATGAAGACACTATGACAGAATCCACTCAAGATGAAGATGAAATTCATGATGAAGCGATTGGTGAAGGTATTGTTGGAGTCAATGATGAAGCAGGAGTATCAGATTCAAAGAATGATCATAAATCTATTCAGAAGAAAAATTTGCTTTCATGGCCGGTTTATCTGAGCGGGTTGAATCGGATGCTGTTCTCTTGTTAGAAAAACAAATTCAAGTTCTAACTGAGGAGAAGGAAGCACTTATTCGGGAATGTGAAGCCGCGAAAGCTGAAGCGATTGACACAGCCAATGATTTTGATAATTTATATAAAGAGAGTCTTCCACTGAAGCAACAATATGAAAAGGCTCAGCAAAATGCTGTGGAAATTGCTGACAAGATGATTGCACTTCAGAGAGAAATGCAGAAACTATCTGATGAGAACACAAGTTTGAAACAGGAGGTCGGCACATTGAAAAGAAGTAACATCACAGAATCAGTTGCTTTTATGGCCAATACTTCTAAGGTAGTTTCGTATCCTTTGATGTGCAAATCTTGTGATGATTTTGCTACTGCTAAGAGTACGCTCTTAGATGAGAAGACAAAACTCAATGATCTTTTGTCGGTAGCAAAAGCGGATAAGACAATATATAAAGAAAGATAGGAGGGAACCACTAAGGAGTTATTGTCGGTTCATGAGCAGTTACATTTACAAAAATTCGATTTTTCAAACCAGTCTAAACTGCTTGTGTCTGTACAAAAGGACTTGGCTGCCAGTCAAAAACTTGTTGCAGACCTAAAAATTGAAATTTTTGAACTAAAACAAAAACTGGATTCTGTTCAAGTTTCCTCTTCATTTGCCAAATTTCTTTATAAAACTGAAAAAGAAAATGTTTCTAGTAAATTGAGCCAAGTTCCGCCTCCTGTTATTATCACAAATGGTCTGTCAACTGACGAGAAAGTGAATGTTCCTTCTCATGCCAAGCAGAACAATCATCATTCAATTAATTCAAAATCTGACAAAACTTCAACCGGAAAATCTATTCTGGATTCGACGGTTGATGAACTGTTTTATGATGTTTCAGACTTTGATAAAGTTGATGATTTAGTGTCTGAAACAGACATTTAATGTTCCAAAAACACTCGTTCAAAGGTTTCTAAGCTAGATCACAAAGATTTGATTTCAAAACATGATTTTTCAACTATCAAATCTGAGCTTAAGAAATTTAGTGAATTTGAACAAAAACAGATTGCTAGAAGCAAATCTGTTGAAGGTAAGAAAGTTAAAAATGGTGGAGTTGGATTTGTGCCTGTGGCAAACCCCAAATCTTTTGAAAAAGGTTCTTCTTCTAACATTTCAAAACCTGCAAAAGCCAAGGCTAGCAATCCTACTTTGAAAACCAATTTTGACAATTCTGAAAGTTAGGTGACCTATCGCTTGAAAGGATCTGATAAGATTTATAGCGATAAAGATTTTCCTTTGGATATGGTCAATCCCAACTGAAAACGCCTGAGCGTGGGATCGGTCTGGTTCGATAACAATCGTGTAAATGAGAATGCAAACAAAACGATGTAAATAAACTCAATCTCTCATTAATTCTTAATAACCAAAGAATCAGAGTACAAACACAAACTGTCACACAGAAGTTCGCTCCACTCTCAAAAACTCGTTACAAAGACACACACAAAAACTATATATAGACCTACGGATGTCCGAACTCCTAAGCTTGTCTGAACTTAGGGTTCGGCCAAGGCTCGGCCAAGGTTCGGCCGGAGTTCGGCCACCAGAACTTAAGTCTTGAAATCTTCGTGTCTTTGTCTGATCCAGCTCATTTCTATATCGTGTATCAACAAAATCCCCCTTGGCAACAGCTGGACCGTTCTTCTCAGCCTTGAACATCTGCAGTAACCTCATCACCCTTCCTGACCAAATCATGATTATTTCCAGCATAGATATCGAATGCAAAACAAACCCGTATCACCCTCTGGAACTTCAGCGCTTGCTCCATGTAATCAGGATGATACAAGATCGGATTGTGATAAAGCTCGTCTATATCATCCTTCGACAAGTTGATTAGCCACATAGGATCGTAAATCTTCACAACTTGGTTGTTTTCCTTCAACACAATAACTGCTTCACCCGTTCTTTCGTTGGAGTACCACCATCTCAGATCCTTGATGAAATCAAGCTTCATTTTCATCAAAGGAATCTTCTTCATTACATCTGGTTTCTTCTGAAACACCAAGATTATCAGTTTCTTGCTAGTTCTTTCGTGGATTCTTGTTCGGGATCGACGTTGTTTTGGCTTTTGAGGATCCAAAAACTGAAATCCTTCTCGTCATTCCCTCTCAAGTGTCTTCTTAAAGTGCATACCCAACGCATCATTGCGATAACAGCAAAATGGCTTTCTGGTCAGCTCATGAATATCCCAGACCGACAAACTACTAAAATCTTTGGCACACTTGAAGTACTGAATTCCCTGTTCAAGTTTAATCCCATAGCATCTCAAACTCGATGCATACATCCAACTAATTATTTCACCTGAAACTTGACCCTTGAATTTGAAGAACGATCTTTGTTTGATTGGCTTCGCAGGCGGAACATAGTTAGCATGAAAGGCTTTCATGAACTCGTCAAATGTCTGACGCCGTTTCTGAACTTTAGCCTCCTTAACCATTGGGTCTTCAGGTTTTTCTGATTCTTTCTTTCTCAATCTTTCCTCAACCTCAACATCTTTTTCCTTCGGAAATACCTCGAACTCATCACCAGATTGATTATTGTTGAAGTTGGAGTACAAATTTGGATATTCTTCTTCTGTGTTAACTTGACTAAATTACATTTTTTGTCCTTTATAGTTTGCCTACTTATGATTCTTGTCCTTTATCTTTCGAACTTTCATGTTATATCCTTTTAGATAAAACTTCATATTTCTGGTTCAGGATCTTCATATTTCTCTGGAACTTTCTCATATGCTTTTCTCATCTCTTAGTCATTTAGATCAAACACTCTTTGCAACTCTTCAGCCGTCAAATCACCAACAAACTCACCTTCCTCGAGCGTCTGTAACATTTTTTAAAAATCACTCATACTTGTTGCAGCTTGATTAGATGGAATTGAGGTGATCGGCATAGCTTCTCTTGAGTCTTTCTCCCCCTGGGAAGTAGATGTCCCAGCACCCGAACCCGCGGTTCCAGATGGGCCTGGTCCTCCACCAACGTTCCCTTAAGAATCATCTTGATCAGGATCATCGTTTAGACATCGCATCGGATCTTCAGAACAACCCGAGCCATCTCCAATCTCCCCCTGAGCTTTAAAATTCTCCATCAAGAATTTAATCTGCTCACCCATTTCAAGAAGCATCTTAGACTGAGTCAGACTAGCCCTATTTAATATCATAATTTCTTGATCTTTGGCTACGTCACGTCTCTGCAAAGTTGTGATCCACTGACTCAGAATTTGATTCTCATCCTTCAAATCATCATTATTTAACCGCAGCACAGTAATCATCTTCTCTTGTTCTTCAGACTTAGCTTTCAAGGCATCGATCTGAGATTGTTGGTCGTTTAGCGCGCTTTGAAGAATACTGGCTTGAGAGAAAGAAACTGAACCTTGTTCGAAGTTGAAATTCACATCAGGTGTTGAATGTGCTGAAGCAGTAGCAGTTGCAGTCGAAAACACCGGAGTTGTGGGTGTAGATCCCACTGGCTGATTCACAAACTGCGCACCATCACTTGCTGAAGGTGTTGTGCTAACAGTTGTCGATCTATTTGCGTTCATCAGATCTTGCAAGAAGTCAGCCTGAACATCAGACACTAAAGTCTGAACAATTGTAGACACTTCAGGCACAGACATAGTAGGAGTTGCTGAAGAAGAAACTCCAGAACGAGGTTTGCAGAATGAACTGTTGTACTCCTTTTCTCTTCTTAGTTCTTCCTCCAGCAATCGACTTCTGCCTTCTTTTTGTTGAAGAACCAGTAACTTGCTATTTACCTTTACCAGAAATCACATCAGCATCAGGATTATAGTCTTCATCAGACTCAGATGAGGCCACCACATCATACACACGATCTTTGTAACGATCGTTGCTCTTATTCTTGCTGATTCGGTAAGTGAAATGTTCATCGCTTCCCTTCCTGAGATTTACATTCTTCGAGTTGATCAAGACTCTCACAAATGGATTGTTTGTATCAGAGAAGTCTTCAGAGTCAGCCCCAACATTCAGATCCTCTTCATCTTCATCTGATTCATCTTCCAGGGTATTTACTGCTGGTGTCTCAGTCACATTGACAGATACAGGAACATCCTGTGCTGAGACCACCGGTTCAGTAGCTGGTGGTTGAGAAACAACTTGTTCAGGTCCTTGATTCACTAGTTCCTGGACCACTGGTACTTGTCTTTTAGGTCTTTTTACTCGACCTTGTTATGGAATCTGATTCTGTTCCTCAATCCAGCTGTAATCGAGTTCCTCCGAATCACTACCACTACCATCTTCATGACGAGGTGCACCCCGTGCAGGTGCCACATAATCGACATTGGCGAAATGAGCAATTCAATGCTTCAATTTCGGCTGAAAATCTGGTGCCTTTTTTTGATAAGACGCCAGAGCCCCAACACTTGCCTCCGTCATATGTTTCAGTTCCATTTTCAGGGCGGCATTCTTTATCAAATCTGGATATCGATCATTGAGAACCATCTGAAGGAATCTGAGATAGATCGCCGCTTTCTTCTGTCTTTGAGTCAGATTATCTCTCATGTAGTGAAAGATCATCCCAGAAACATTATACGGCCTGTTCATTACTAACGCATTCATCAGAGATAGAACAATCTGTTGGACTTCATCATGACCAGAAATCCTATGTCCCAAGCAGACCAACAACACGTGCGCCAGATACTTGTACGGGACGCTCAGCGACGATTTGTACGCCCATTCTTTACTCGGATCATCAGTATACCAAATCCGCTTCAAGAACTCCACATTATCTTCATGAGGAAATTCAATCCGTGCTGTTGTTGTATCAGATTCTAACTTCAATACCCGACGAATATCAGCCTCAGTAACTTCAACCTCTTTGCCTTGAATATTAGCAACAATTCTGATAGGAGCATCAGTAATTGTTCGTGCTGTACTCCAAAATTCCAGAATAATGTCCCGATACACATCACATTGTGTAGTGATGGCATAATGAATTATGGACCGCCTTACAAACTCAAATATCCCTGATCCTCTAAATTTGTCAAGTTTGCCTCGTGTAACACCGATATGCGCACAAATGTTATGTTTGTCACAGATTTTCAGATCGTTGGCCATATCTGAAAACACATAAGAGAAAACATTCATTAAATTCAATGTTATTAAGAGATATAATCACTGATTTCATCAAATCATTATCGTTTACGTAAACGAACAACATTTGATCAAAATTTCATAGACCCACCGAACCTTGTCCGAGCCCCCTCCGAACCCCACATTCGGAGTCTCCGAACCCTAGGTTCGGTGTCTAGAAAACTCCAAAGAGTTTGAATTTGAAAAACAGTGAAAACGACCAAATCGGACTACACAAATCAACACCCATGATCGGTTTTTGATTATAAACCCATAGGAACCTCTTTTAATTGTTAAAAACAAGGTTTAGATGGTGAATTTTCAGATCTAAGAACTGATTACATGCCGGACAAGTTTTCGAACAGAAAAACCCCAAACAATAGATGAAAACCTAATCTAAGACAATCATTGAACTCGGAATCATGAAATCTACCCAGAATCAGTTTTAAACCCGTCAATAATGAGCTAAAACAAAAGTTGAAAATTTTGGCAGCCGTTCGGTGCAAGTTCGGAGATAACAGTATTTATGACCTCTGAACCCCAGGATTGGCGAATTTATAGGCCATGACGTTCGGACCTCCGAACGTCCTCTGAACTCCAAGTTCGGACGAACAGTTACACCGAACTCCACACTCAGCCATCTCCAAACCTTGTTCGATGATGAACTTCGGACCTCCGCACTTCACGTTCGGTCGTCCGAACTCCAGGTTTGGAGATATCAAAATTTTTTCAAAATAAACCCCTGAAATTGATGAATCTTCAAATTGAACCTCGAAAGTTTAAAAATTGACAATTTTCTCAAACTTCGTTCAATTTACTGATGAAATTTCTGAAAAAAGTCAGTTTGGTTGTCTCCGGCATAATTTTGAAATTTTTCACAAACGGTTGATCAAAAATAAAGCAGAAATAAAATATTTTTTGATTTTTGAAAACTTTCAAACATACCAAAAATCTTTTTGGATTTTTACAAAATTATGCTAAAACACACCTAAAATCTTTTTGTGATTTTCAAGTATTCAAACAATAAACCAAACAGAAATGAAATGAAAATTACTGAATTAAAACTAATATAACTTAAATATTTTTGTGAGAAAGATCCAGACGCGAGATCATATCAGCTAATGTGCATCAGACACACTTCAATTTCATTTTTAATCTGCATGCAAGTCAAGTTGGCGGCAAATACAACTTTTCAGTTTATTTCAGTTTGGACAGATCAATTTTTATAGCTTTCTGATACGTTAAGATATATTTAGCATGCATTGATAATATGATAGCCCACACAATCAGAAATACTGGTAATCTGGCTTATTCTCATTATTTTTGTATTTTCCACAGAATTTGATTTCCATCGAGATTTATCGTCCATGGTGTTTCATGCAAAAATAAAGCAGAACCCTAAACAAACAACAATCAGGTCGGCCGGTAGGCACGCAGAGAAAGTCCGATTGTTTAGGAAAATAAAAAATACAAAATAAAGCAGAAATTATATAACCCAACAACGATCCGGTCGGTGCTCCCGCACACGAAGAGAAAGTCCGATGAGTTATACGAACACCAAATAAAATAAAGCAGAACGTCAAATGAACACCAATCAGGTCGATCTTTCGATACGCAGAGTAAGGCCGATCGTTTGACAAAATAAAGAAAATCAAACAAGTTTAAATCTTTGCAAAATAAAAGCATGCATACACCAGAACATCTTTTTTTATTCTGTTTTTGCTTTTTCATTTTATTTAATGCCAAGATCACACAGCATTCGTCATGATGTGCCTCACAATTTCATCAAGCAAATTGTTTTGTTTATATCATACTAGCATATATCAGATTTACCCTTACGCATTTAACTAACCATACAAGCACCAACAGCCTTTCATTTTTACTTTATCTGTGGTTGATAACAGAAGCCGATGTAATATCACTTCTCGCTTGGTCAGATCAATTTCTCAAATTTTGGATTTTTCCATTTTTTAATGCTTTTTGCATTTTTCCATTTTTTTATGCTTTTTGCATTTTTCCATTTTTTTATATTTTCTGATTTTCTCCCCCTAAAATATGAAACTCTATTTTTTGATTTTTGTAATAAGAAAAGAAAAGAAAAACACAAAAATAAACAAATGAAAAATGATCAACCGAAAGTTACTCAACGGGTAACTTTTGTATGCCATTGATCTGCAAAAGATAACGAAAGCGGGTTTTGTCAAAAGCTTTCGTAAAAAGATCCGCTTTTTGAAAATCAGTATGGATCTTTTGCAGATCAATCAAGTGTTTCTCAAAACAGTCACGGATGAAATGATAACGAATATCAATATGTTTCGTTTTTGAGTGATGAACGGGGTTTTTAGTTATGCAAATCGCAGCCGAGTTATCTATGTAAATTGGAGTGGTAAGAAACTTCAAACCATAATCCCGCATTTGTTGTTGTATCCATAAAACCTGAGAGCAGCAACTAGCAGCCGCTATATATTCAGCTTCAGCCGTGGATGTATCAACAGAAGTCTGCTTCTTACACTGCTAAGATACCAACCGATCGCCGAGAAACTGACATCCGGCCGTGGTTGACTTGAAGTTGATCTTGCAACCGCCGTAGTCTAAATCCGTATACGCCGACAAGTCGAACTTATCATCATGAGGATACCAGATCCCGAGATCTGCATTACCCTTCAGATAAGCTAGAATCCTCTTAACTTCTTCCATGTGAGAAACCCGAGGTGCTGCTTGGTACCTGGCACACAAACATACAACAAACATTATATCAGGTCGACTAGCTGTAAGATACATTAAAGAACCTGTCATTTCCCTATAACGAGTGACATCGATTGATTCACCGTCTCCGTCATGACACAGGCCATGTGACAGCTAAATAGGAGTTCCAGGAATGCGAACATCTTCCACCTTGAATCGATTCAGGACATCATTCACATACTTTGTCTGATGAATGAAAATACGCTTGTTAGATTGCTGAACTTGTAAGCCCAAGAAGAACAACATTTCCCCCATTGAACTCATCTCGAACCTTGTTTGCATTAAAATCTCGAAATCCTTCGATAACTTTTTGTTTGAACAGCCAAAGATGATATCGTCCACATAAATCTGTACCAGTAGCAGATCCCCTCCCGTTTTACGACAGAATAAAGTAGGATCAACCAACCCACGCTTGAATCCGTTGTCGAGTAAATAAGTGGACAACGTCTCATACCAAGCTCGAGGAGCCTGATGGAGACCATATAATGCCTTGTTCAACTTATAAACCTTCTCCGCATAATCAGGATCGAAGAATCCCGGAGGTTGTTTGACGTACACTTCTTCCTTAACCTTGCCGTAAAGAAACCCACTTTTAACATCCATCTGGAAGACCTTGAATCCACGATGTGCAACATATGCCCAAAAGATTCTTATAGCTTCAATTCTGGCAACCGGTGCATACACCTCGTTAAAATCGATTCCTTCTTCCTGAGAAAACCCTTGAACAACCAAACGAGCCTTGTTACGGACTATGACTCCATGATCATCTCATTTGCATTTATACACCCACAGTGTACCATACGGTTCTTTGCTTCCTGCTGGCAAATCTTCCAGGTGCCACACTCCTAATTTTTGAAATTGTAGTAATTCTTCCTGCATTGCTTCAACCCACGAACCATCTAATAAAGCTTCATGAACATCTTTTGGCTCGATCTGAGATATAAAGCATGAATGGAATGCTTCTTCCTGAACACCAGATTCCAGAACTGGTAGTAACGCACTGCTCTTGATTTGATGTCTCGTACGCACTCCTTCATTTAAATCACCAATAATATTGTCTTGCTGATGAATGGTGTTTATCCGGAGCGTTTGATGAATAGGAACAACCACCTTTTCAGCCATACCAGGAACAGGATCTTCCTCAACCACCACAGTTTCAGTTGTATTGACATCAACATCATTTGAAATAGTATCAACTTGTGGATCGACCACATTGTCAGTTGTATTAGACTCAACTTCATTTGTAGTAGCATCAACTCGTGGATCTAGTTGTTGAGTAGGAATTTCCACCTGATGTGACACGGCTTCATGAAATTCACTATCATCATCTGAAGACATATCATCAGCCGCAATTGTCGAATCATTTGAAGTCTCGGTCATATAATCATCAGCAACAGGCACTACTGGAGTCGGCAGAGTTTATATATTAAGAACCAGAGTATCGTCTTGTAATTCAATGAAAACTTGAGTAAATTGCTCATCAGACATCTCTGGCGTCGATTCAAGATTTTCAAAAAGAGCTTTGTAATCGAACAACCAGTCCGGTCCAACACCCCTGGGCGGTAAAGTATAGGATTGAAAATCCACATGCAAATATTCAGCCACCGTACCAGTCTGCTTATTAAATACTCGTTTCTTTTGATTTGAGTATCCGACAAACAATCTTTCAAAGACTTTGTCGTCAAATTTGCCCGCAGACGCTAAAACCGTACAGGGACACCCAAAAGGCTCTAGATAATTGAGATTCGGCTTACGATTCTTGAGTAATTCATAACATGTCTTCCCAAGACGTTTAACAGTAAGCACTCGATTAAGCACGTAACATGCGGTGTTAACAGCTTCCATACAAAAAGGTGTTGGTAATTGAGCATCAGCCAACATCGTTCGTGTAGTTTCAATGATTGTATGATTCTTTCTTTCTGCCACGCCATTTTGCTGAGGTGTATATGGAGTGCTGAACTCATGTACAACTCCTTTTTCCATACAAAATGTCCTCACGACTAAATTCTTGAACTCCGTACCATTGTCACTACGAATCCTTCGAACCTTCAATCTATACAAAGACTCAAGTGTAGTGATCAAATTGATAAGAATTCTTGGAGTTTCATCCTTAGAGACCAGAAAATCAACCCAAGAGTATCTTGAATATTCGTTAGTAACCACAAGACAATACCAATTCCCAAAAATACTTTGACGATTCACAGGACCAAAGAGATCCATGTGAAGTAATTCTAACGGAACTTCAATTGAATGGTATTTCTTCAGTGGATGGGACTTTCATTTCTGTTTTCCCTTCTTGCAACTCACACACACATCATTGAAGACAAACTGTTGCTTTGGAACCCCTTCGACAAGACCCCTCCGCACAAGTTCGTACATTTTTCTGTAATGGATGTGCCCCATGCGGCGATGCCATAGGATGGAATCTCTCTCGGACGCTTTTGATTAGAAACATTGACCAGCGACAGTTGCTTTGGCTGAATTCATGTCGAGCATATATAAATTCGAGAATCGCGGTGCTCGTATTACCACATATTCATCTGGAATCTTGAACTCTGGTTTTAGTATAACACATTCACTCCCCGTGAAAGCAGTTATGAATTGCTTGTCACAAATCTGGGAGACGCTCATAAGATTATACTCCAATTCTTGAACATATTCAACCTTCTCGAATGTGACAGAACCATGAAAGTTTACCAATTCCGGTGACTTGACCTCCCTTGTTTTCGGCAAATGTTACTTTACCTCCATCGAAGTACTTCACATCATGTAACAAAGAGATATCACCAGTCATGTGTTGAGATGCTCCGCTATCAACAACCCAAATGTTATTCATCAGTTGTCGCGAAGATCCCTGCATAAATTAAAATAGAAGATTAGTTTCGGGATGAACCCAAGCTTGAAGCTTTGGGTCGACCGTCATCTTCAACAAAGTCATCACCAACCATGGACGAACCCTTAGGTTTCCATGCTTCATTTAAAGAGCCCGTGGAGCTAGCAGCAGAATTTTTCAAAATTGATTTAATGTTTGAAAATTCACTTTCTGATCTTTTGCCATTTTTATGAAATTCTGATGATTTATTATTAAAGTGAACTCTGCCTTGCTCATCCACAAATATGACTTTCTTCTTTATATCAGTTTGATAACCTTCAGACATATCATCAGATTTTTCTGCGTCAGATTTGCCAGATTTTGGCTTCTTTAATGGACAAGTCAGATATGTATGACCATGAGCTTTGCACTTAAAACATTTTCGTTTATCTATTACAACATTTTCGCTCGTGTCGTCATCCACTTCGGACTCAACAACATGTTTTTGGGTCTTGGGTTTCAAACCCTTTCGATTAGAAGTGTTTTTGGGTCTTAATTGATAAAAAAATTTATGGCAAGTATGATCCTGCTTATGATCCCAAGATGAGAAGTGTGCCCATTAAGAGGGGAAATGGAAGTATTAATGTAATGGACACACTTGATTCTGAATCTGACACTGGGTTGGTTAACAGGGTGAAAAATTCTATTCAAAAGTCTTTAAAGAAGAAATCATCAAAATCAACTTTTCAAACACCACTAGGAGGTTTTTACAATCAAATTTTAGAAAACCGAGTCCTTATGTCAAAAGATCACAATTTTACAATGACGAGGGTTTTTATGATGAGTATGGTTGTGGACCGATTCAACCTGCTTTGGAAGGGGTCCAAAATCGGTTGATCATGGCTTTCAAAGTAATTATGGTCCAAGATTTGGTGGGAGAAGATACAGATTTCAAAATCATGAGGATCATCATTTTTCTGGTAGTTCACATGTTAGAGGTCAATTTGGGTATTGTGATGATTTTCCAGAAAATGTTTCAGGATATGAGTCTGGTTTTAATGATGAGTTTAGAATTCATTGTGTGTTTAACCGAAAGGGTTTGAAACCCAAGACCCAAAAACCTGTTGTGACCCAAAAACCTATTGTTGAGTCCGAAGTGGATGATGACACGAGCAAAAAAGTTGTAATAGATAAGCGAAAATGTTTTAAATGTAAAGCTTGTGGTCATACATATCGGACTTGTCCATTGAAGAAGTCTAAATCTGGCAAGTCTGATGTCGAAAAATCTGATGAAGGTTCTGAAGGATATCAGACAGAAACACCAGTTTCCAAAAAGAAAGTCAGATTTGTGGATTATAAGGGGAAAGTTCATTTTTTCGATGAGTCATCAAATTTTCAAAAACATAACACTGAAAAGAAATCGGAAATGAGATTGAAAAAGTTAAATCAATTCTTAAAAACTCTACCTCTGGATCCAAAAGCTCGTCGGGTTCATCCATGGCTAGGGCAGATTTTGTTGAAGATGACGGTCGACCCAAAGCTTCAAGCTTGGGTTCGTCCCGAAACTAATCTTCTATTTTAATTTATACAGGGATCTTCGCGACAACTGATGAATAACATTTGGGTTGTTGATAGCGGAGCATCTCGGCACATGACTGGTGATATCTCTTTGTTGCATGATGTGAAGTACTTCGATGGAGGTAAAGTAACATTTGCTGGAAACAAGGGAGGTCAAGTCACAGGAATTGGTAAACTATCAAATGGTGCAGTCACATTCGAGAAGGTTGAATATGTCAAAGAATTGGAGTATAATCTTCTGAGCATCTCCCAGATCTGTGACAAGCAATACACAACTTCTTTCACGGGGAGTGAATGTGTGATACTGAAACCTGATTTCAAGATTCCAGATGAATATGTGGTAATGCGAGCAGCGCGATTTTCAAATTTGTATATGCTCGATATGAATTCAGCCAAAGCAACTATCGTGGGTCAATGTTTCTTATCAAAAGCTTCTGAAAAAGTTTCCATTCTATGGCATCGTCGCATGGGACACATCTATTACCGAAATATGAATGAACTTGTGCGGCGGGTCTTGTCGAAGGGGTTCCAAAGCAGCAGTTTGTATTTAACGATGTGTGTGTGAGTTTCAAGAAGGGAAAACAGAAAAGAAAATCCCATCCACGGAAGAAATACCATTCAATTGAAGTCCCGTTAGAATTACTTCACATGGATCTTTTCGGTCCTGTGAATCGTCGAAGTAATTCTGGGAATTGGTATTGTCTTGTGGTTACTGACGAATATTCAAGATACTCTTGGGTTGATTTTCTGGTCTCCAAGGATGAAACATCAAGAATTCTTATCAATTTGATCAATACACTTGAGTCATTGTATAAATTGAAGGTACGACGGATTCGCAGTGACAATGGCATGGAGTTCAAGAATTCCGCCATGAGGACATTTTGTATGGAAAAAGGAATCGTACATGAGTTCAGCACACCATACACACTTCAGCAAAACGATGTGGCAGAAAGAAAGAATCGTACAATCATTGAAACAGCGCGAACGATGTTGGCTGATGCTCAATTGCCTGTTCCTTTTTGGACGGAAGCTGTCAACACTGCATGTTACGTGCTTAATCGAGTGCTTACTGTTAAACATCTTGGGAAGACATGTTATGAATTACTGAAGAATCGTAAGCCTCATCTTGATTATATGGAGCCTTTTGGGTGTCCCTGTACCGTATTAGCATCTGCGGGCAAATTTGACGAGAAAGTCTTTGAAGGATTGTTTGTCGGTTAATCGAATCAAAAGAAACGAGTATTCAATAAGCAGACCGGTACTGTGGCAGAATATTTGCATGTGGATTTTCAATCCTATACTTTACCACCTAGAGGTGTTGGGTCGGACTGGCTGTTCGATTATAAAGCTCTTTTTGAAAATCTTGAATCGACACCAGAGATGTCTGATGAGCAACTTATTCGAGTGATTATTGAATTACAAGATGATACTCCGGTTCTAAATATACAAACTCTGCCGACTCCAGTAGTGCCTGTTGCTGATGATTATTTAACCGAGACTTCGAATGATTCGACAATTGTGGCTGATGATATGTCTTCTGATGATGATAGTGAATTTCATGAAGTCGTGACACATCAGGTGGAAATTCCTACTCAACAATTCGATCCACAAGTTGATGCTACTTCAAATGAAGTTGATTCTAAGACAACTGACAATGTGATCAATTCACAAGTTAAGGTTATTTCAAATGATGTTGAAGACAATACAACTGAAACTGTGGTGGTTAAGGAAGATCATGTTCCTGGTATGGCTAAAACGGTGGTTGTTCCAATTCATCAGACACTCCGGATAAACATCATTCATCCGCAAGACAATAATATTGGTGATTTAAATGAAGAAGTGCGTACGAGACATCAAATTGAGAGCAGTGCGTTACTATCAGTTCTAGAATCTGGTGTTCAGGAAGAAGCGTTTCATTCATGCTTTATATCTCAGATCGAGCCAAAAGATGTTCATGAAGCTTTATTAGATGGCTCGTGGGTTGAAGCAATGCAGGAAGAGTTACTACAATTTCATAAATTAGGAGTGTGGCACCTGGAAGATTTACTAGTAGGAAGCAAAGAACCGTGTGGAACACGGTGGGTGTATAAATGCAAACGAGATAATCGCGGAGTCATAGTCCGTAACAAGGCTCGTTAGGTTGTTCAAGGGTTTTCTCAAGAAGAAGGAATCGACTTTAACGAGGTGTATGCACCGGTTGCCAGAATTGAAGCGATCAAAAACTTTTTTGGCATATGCTGCACATCGTGGAATAAAGGTCTTCCAGATGGATGTTAAGAGTGCGTTTCTTTACGGCAAGGTCAAAGAAGAAGTGTACGTGAAGCAACCTCCGGGATTCTTCGATCCTGGTTATCCGGAGAAGGTTTATAAGCTGGACAAAGCATTATATGGTCTCCATCAGGCTCCTCGGGCTTGGTATGAGACGTTGTCCACTTATTTACTCGATAACGGATTCAAGCGTGGGTTGGTTGATCCTACTTTATTCTGTCGTAAAATGGGGGAGGATCTGCTATTGGTACAAATTTATGTCGATGATATCATTTTTGGCTGCTCAAACGAAAAGTTATCGAAGGATTTCGAGACTTTAATGCAAACAAGGTTCGAGATGAGTTCAATGGGGGAAATGTCGTTCTTCTTGGGCTTACAAGTTCAACAATCTGACAAGGGAATTTTCATTCATCAGACAAAATATGTGAATGATGTCCTGAATCGATTCAAGGTGGAAGATGTTCGCATTCCTGGAACT
Organism: Deinandra increscens subsp. villosa; assembly: GCA_039602395.1. Taxonomy (NCBI): domain Eukaryota; kingdom Viridiplantae; phylum Streptophyta; class Magnoliopsida; order Asterales; family Asteraceae; genus Deinandra; species Deinandra increscens. The sequence goes on from JBCNJP010006686.1 coordinate 22,030, forward strand.
CCTATTCAGCTGTCCCATGGCCTGTGTCCTGACGAAGACGGTGAAACAGTCAATGTCACTCGTTATAGGGAAATGATAGGTTCTTTAATGTATCTTACAGTAGTCGACCTGATATATGTTTGCTGTATGTTTGTGTGCCAGGCACCAAGCAGCACCTCGGGTTTCTCACATGGAAGCAGTTAAGAAAATTCTAGCTTATCTGAAGGGTAATTCAGATCTTGGGATCTGGTATCCTCATGATGATAAGTTCGACCTGTCGGCGTATACGGATTCCGACTACGGCGGTTGCAAGATTAATTTCAAGTCAACCACGACCGGATGTCAGTTTCTAGGCGACCGGTTGGTATCTTGGCAGTGTAAGAAGCAGACTTCCGTTGCTACATCCACGGCTGAAGCTAAATATATAGCAGCTGCAAGTTGCTGTTCTCAGGTTTTATGGATACAACAGCAAATGCGGGATTACGGTTTGAAGTTTCTTACTACTCCAATTTATATAGATAACTCGGCTGTGATTTGCATAACTAAAAACCCCATTCACCACTCCAAAACGAAAGATATTGATATTCGTTATCATTTCATCCGTGACTGTTTTGAGAAACACTTGATTGATCTGTAAAAGATCCATACTGATTGTCAAAAAGCGGATCTTTTTACGAAAGCTTTTGACAAAACCCGCTTTTGTTATCTTTTGCAGATCAACGGCATACAAAAGTTACCCGTTGAGTAAGTTTCGGTTGATCATTTTTACTTTTGTTTTACTTTTGTTGTCTGTTTTTCTTTTATTATTTCATAAAATCCAAAAATAGAGTTTTGTATTTTAGGGGGAGAAAATTAGAAAATATAAAAAAAAATGGAAAAATGCAAAAAGCATAAAAAAAATGGAAAAATCAAAAATTTGAGAAATTGATCCGACCAAGCGAGAAGTGATATTACATTGGCGTGTGTTATCAACCACGGATAAAGTAAAAATGAAAAGCTGTAGGTACTTGTTTGGTTAGTTAAAAGCGTAATGGCAAATCTGATATATGCTAGTATGATATAAATATAAAAATCTGCTTGATTAAATGTAAGGCACATCATGACGAATGCTGTGTGATCTTGGCATTAAATGAAATGAAAAAGCAAAAAAAAAAAACAGAATAAGAGATGTTCTGGTGTATGCATGCTTTTATTTTGCAAAGATTTAAACTTGTTTGATTTTCTTTATGTTGTCAAACGATCGGCCTTTCTCTGCGTATCGAAAGATCGACCTGATTGGTGTTCGTTTGACGTTCTGCTTTATTTTCTTTGGTGTTTCGTATAACTCATCGGACTTTCTCTGCGTGTGCGGGAGCACCGACCTGATTGTTGTTGGGTTATACAATTTCTGCTTTATTTTCTATTTCTTATTTTCCTAAACAATCGGACTTTCTCTGCGTGCCTACCGGCCGACCTGATTGTTGTTTGTTTAGGGTTCTACTTTATTTTTGCATGAAACGTCATGGACGATAAATCTCAATAGAAATCAAATTCTGTGGAAAATACAAAAATAATAAGAATAAACCAGATTACCGGTATTTCTGATTGTGTGGGCTATTATATTATCAATGCGTGCTAAATATACCTTAACATATAAGAAAGCTATAAAAATTGATCTGTCCAAACTGAAATAAACTGAAAAGTTGAATTTGCTGCCAACTTGACTTGCATGCTGATTAAAAATGAAATTGAAGTGTGTCTGATGCATATTAGCCGATATGATCTCGCGTCTGGATCTTTCTCACAAAAATATTTAAGTTATATTAGTTTGAATTTGTGTATTTCATTTCTGTTTTGGTTTGTTGCTTCAATATCTGAAAATCACAAAAAAAATTTAGGAGTGTTTTAGCATAATTTTGTAAAAATCCAAAAAGATTTTCGGTGTGTTTGAAAGATTTACAGAAATCAAAACGATTTTGATTCTGCTTTATTTTCGATCAACCGTTAGTGAAAAATTCAAAATTATGCCGGAGACAACCAAACGGACTTGATTTCAGTATTCTCATCATTAATTGAACGAAGTTTGAGGAAAATTGATAATTTTTAAACTTTCGGGGTTCAATTTGAAAATTCATCAATTTCAGGGGTTAATTTGAAAAATTTTGTAATCTCCAAATCTGGAGTTCGGACGACCGAACTTGGAGTTCGGAGGTCCGAAGCTCACTATCGGACAAGGTTTGGAGAGGCCGATTGTGGAGTTCGGTGTAACTGTTGGTCCGAACGTGGCGTTCGGAGGACGTTCGGAGGTCCGAACGTCTTGGGCTATAAATACGCCTAACCTGGAGTTCGGAGCTCATATGTTACTGTTATCTCCGAACTTACACCGAACGGCTGCCAAAATTTTCAACTTTCGTTTTAGCAAGTTATTGACGGTTTTGAGACTGATTCTAGGTAGATAACATGATTCCGAGTACACTGGTTGTTTTAGATTCAATTTTCATCCTTTGTTTGTGGGTCTATTGTTTGAAAACTCGTTCGGTTTGTAATCAGTTTCCAGATCTGAAATTACACCATCTAAAACTTGTTTTTAACAAATAAAAGAGGTTCCTATGTGCTTATAATTAAAAACCGACCATGGGTGCCAATTTGTATGGTCTGATTTGGTCGTTTTCACTGGTTTTCAAATTCAAACTCATCGGAGTTCTTCAGACTCCGAACCTGAGGTTCGGAGACTCCGAATGTGGGGTCCGGATGGGGCTCGGACAGAGTTCGGAGGGTCTATGAAATTTTTGATCAAATGTTGTTCGTTTACGCAAACGACAATGATTTGACGAAATCGGTGATTATATCTGTTAATAACATTGAATTTAATGAATGTTTTATTTTGTGTGTTTTCAGATATGGCCAACGACCTGAAAATCGGTGACAAACATAACATCTGTGCGCATATCGGTGTTACACGAGGCAAACTTGACAAATTTGGAGGATCCGGGATATTTGAGTTTCTAAGGCGGTCCAGAATCCATTATGCCATCACTCAACAATGTGATGTGTATCGAGACATTATTCTGGAGTTTTGGAATACAGCACGAACAATTACTGATGTTCCTATCAGAATTGTTGCTACTATTTAGGGCAAAGAAGTTGAAGTTACTGAAGCTGATATTCGTCGGGTTTTGAAGTTAGAATCTGATACAACAACATCACGAATTGAATTTCCTCATGAAGATAATGTGGCGTTCTTGAAGCGAATCTGGTATACTGATGATCCGAGTAAAGAATGGGTCTACAAATCGTCGCTGAGTGTTCCGTACAAGTACTTGGCGCACGTATTGTTGGTTTGCTTGGGCCATAGAATATATGGGCATGATGAAGTTCAACAGATCATACTGTCCCTGATGAATGCTTTAGTGATGAATAGGCCGTATAATGTTGCTGGGATGATTTTTCATTACATGAGAGATAATCTCACTCAAAGGCAGAAGAAAGCGACAATCTATCCCAGATTCCTTCAGATGGTTCTCAATGACCGGTATCCTGATTTGATAAAGCATGCAGCCCAGAAGATGGAACTGAAACATATGACGGAGGCAAGTGTTGGTGCTCTGGCGTCTTATCAAAAGAAGGCACCAGAGTTTCAGCCGAAATTGAAGCGTTTGATTGGTCATATAGCCAATGTCAATTACGTGGCACCAGCACGGGGTGCACCTCGTCATGAAGATGGTAGTGATTCAGAGGAACTCGATTACAGCTGGATTGAGGAACAGAATCAGATTCCACAACAAGGTCGAGTAAAAAGACCTAAAAGACAAGTTCCGGTGGTCCAGGAACCAGTGAATCAAGGACCTGAACAAGTTGTATCTCAACCGCCAACTACTAAACCGGTGGTCTCACACAGGAAGTTCTGTATCTGTCAACGTGACTGAGACACCAGCAGTAAATACCCTGGAAGATGAATCCGATGAAGATGAGGAGGATCTGAATGTTGGGGCTGACTCTGAAGACTTCTCTGACACAAACAATCCGTTTGTGAGAGTCTTGATCAACTCAAAGTATGTAAAGCTCAGGAAAGGTAGCGATGAACATTTCGCTTACCGAATCAGCAAGAACAAGAGCAACGATCGTTACAAAGATCGTGTGTATGATGTGGTGGCCTCATCTGAGTCTGATGAAGACTATAACCCTGATGCCGATGTGGTTTCCGGCAAAGGTAAACAACAAGCTACTGGTTCTTCATCTGTTACTTTAGCAAAAAGAAGGCAGAAGTCGATTGCTGGAGGAAGAACTAAAAAGAGGAAAGGAGTACAACAGTTCATTCTGCAACCTCGTTCTGGTGTTTCTTCATCAGCAACTCCTGCTATGTCTTTGCCTGAAGTGTCTACAACATTTCAGACTTCAGTGTCTGATGTTCAGGCTGATTTCTTGCAAGATCTTATGAATGCTAATCGATCGACAACTGTTAGCACAACACCTTCAGCAAGTGCTGGTGCGCAGTTTGTGAATCAGCCTATGGGTTCGACACCCACAACTCCGGTGTTTTCTACTGCAACTGCTACTGCTTCAACACATTCCACACCTGAAGTGAATTTCAATTTTGAACAAGGCTCAGTTTCTTTCTCTCAAGCCAGTATTCTTCAAAGCGCGTTATCTGATCAACAATCTCAAATTGATGCCTTGAAGGCTAAGAATGAGGAACAAGAGAAGATGATTACTGTGCTACGCTTAGATAATGAAGAATTGAGGGAACAGTCTCGAGCACAGAGTCAACAGATCACAACTTTGCAGAGTCGGGACGTAGCCAAAGATCAAGAGATTCTAAGATTAAATAGGGTTAGTCAGACTCAGAGTCGCATGCTTCTTGAAATGGGTGAGCAAATAAAATTCTTGATGGAGAAGTTTAAAGCTCAGGGGGAGATTGGAGATAATTCGGGTTGTAATGAAGATCCGATGAGATTTCTGAACGATGATCCTGATCAAGATGATCCTCATGGGAACGTTGGTGGAGGACCAGGCCCGTCTGGAACCGCTGGTTCGGGTGCTGGGACATCTACTTCTCAGGGGGAGAAAGACTCTCGAGAAGCTATGCCGATCACGTCAATTCCATCAAATCAAGCGGCAACAAGTTTGAGTGATTTTGAACAGATGTTGCAGACACTTGAAGAAGGGGAATTTGTTGGTGATTTGACGGCTGAACAGTTGCAAAGGGTGTTTGATTTGAATGATGAAGAGATGAGACAAGCGTCTGAGAAAGCTCCAAAGAAATATGAATCATCTGAACCAGAGTCTGATGAAGACGAAGAAGGTATGTTTGAAGAAGAGATTGAGATAGAGGATATCACAGAAGAAGAATATCCAGATTTATACTCCAACTTCAATAACAATCAATCTGGTGATGATTTCGAGGTATTTCCTGAAGAAAAAGATGCTGAAGCTGAGGAAAGATTGAGAAAGAAAGAATCAGAAAAACCTGAAGACCCGGTGGTTAAGGAGGCTAAAGTTCAGAAGCAGCGTCAAACATTTGACGAATTCATGAAAACTTTTCATGCCAATTATGTTCCGCCTCCGAAGCCAATCAAGCAGAGATCATTTTTCAAATTCAAGGGTCAAGCTTCAGGTAATATAATCAGTTGGATGTATGCTTCGAGTTTGAAGTGCTACGGGATTAAACGAGAACATGGAATCCAGTACTTCAAATGTGCCAAAGATTTTAGCAGTCTGCCGGTTTGGGATATTCGTGAGTTGATCAGAAAGCCATTTTGCAATTATGGCAATGATTGGATGGGTTTTCACTTCAAGAAGACACTTGAGAGGGAATGTCGAGAAGGATTTCAATTTTTGGATCCTCAGAAGCCAAAAAGACGTCGATCCCGAACAAGAGTCCACGAAAGAACTGGTAAGAAGCTGATAATCTTGGTGTTTCCGAAGAAACCAGATGTGATGAAGAAGATTCCTTTGATGAAGATGAAACTTGATTTCATCAAGGATCTGAGGTGGTGGTACTACAACGAAAAGACGGGTGAAGCAGTTATTGTGTTGAAGGAAAACAATCAGGTTGTGAGGATCTACGATCCAATGTGGCTGATCAATTTGTCGAAGGCTGATATAGACGAGCTTTATCACAATCCAATCCTGTATCATCCTGATTACATGGAGCAAGCGCTGAAGTTCCAGAGGGTGATAAGGGTTTGTTTTGCATTCAACATCTATGCTGGAAATAACCATGATTTGATCCGGAAGGGTGATGAGGCTGCTGCAGATGTTCAAGGCTGAGAAGAACGGTCCAGCTGTTGCCAAGGGGGAGTTTGTTGATACACGATGTGGCAACGAGCTGGATCAGACAAAGCGTCAAAGACACGAAGATTACAACATAATGTTCTGGTGGCCGAACTCCGGCCGAACCTTGGCCGAGCCTTGGCCGAACCTCAGGTTCGGACAAGCTATGGAGTTCGGCCGGCCGAAGACTTATATATAGGTTGTGTGTGTGTCTTTGTAACTAGTTTTTTGAGAGTGAGCGAACTTTTGTGAGAGTGTGTGTGTTTGTACTCTGAGTCTCTTGTAATCAAGTTGTTAATGAGAGATTGAGTTATTTACACCGTTTGTTTACATTCTCATTCACACAATTGTTATCGAACTAGACCGATCCCACGCTCCAGCGTTTTCACTTCCCCCGAAAATTAGTGGCTCAGAATGGTTCTCAAAAGAAAAGTTCTCATTTGAAGCTAACCCTATATATATAGGGGAGGATCACTTGAGAACCAATTGGTTTTGAGAACTTTTGAGCACCAGTCTCTTCCAGCAGATTCTGTCACCACATGGGATCAAGTCGTTGAGAACTTCCTAGTTAAATTATTTCCACTCTCTAAAACTACTCGCCTACGGAACAACATTACCTTTGTGCAAGAAGACGAAGAAGGCCTACATAAGGCGCGGGAGAGATAAAAGTTATTAAGGAAATGTCCTCGTCATAACATGGATGAGTGGCTACAAGTATAATACTTCTATAATGGGTTGAGGAGCGCAACTCGGATGCATGTTGCTTCCTCATCTAGAGTATCAATTCTGAAGAAAACCCATGAGGATGCTATAGCACTGTTAGAAGAAATCACTGCAATTAACTATGATTGGCAACCTGTTAAAGGACGTCAACAATCTTCATGTTCTAAACAATCTGGAGTACGCGCTCTAGACATTGTCACCGGTCTTGAAGCAAATTAGAGGCTCTTATGAGTCAGGTGAATTTCCGAACATGCAAGTCAACTAATAATTGTGACAAATGTGGAGGTGGTATATGTTAGTCAAAGAGGTGCGTGGCACTCATAAGGTTTCAAGTTCATAAAAGAGGTGCATAGCACTCATAAGGTTTTTTTTTTGGGTAAAGGGTTACCCCGGTGATTTGTATTATAAACAAAACATTCAACGTACAAGTAGTAGAGTGAAATCCCTACTAGTTCTCTAAGGGGCATACCCCTTCAGAGTGAAAACAAAAAAAAACACACCCAGCAAACTACTGGTAAGAACCCCAAACACAACAAAACAAAGTAAAAGAAATTAGCCTCCATCATCAAACACCGAAGTTCCCAGATTTCTCCAGATGGTCGTAACATTTCTATCCCTGTAACCAGGTTTGCACTTTAACCCCATTAACTTGTACCGAACGTCAGATAAGATATCCCCCACTACCATATTTGGCCTTCGAGGTTTATTTCCATGAAATCGATTATTTCTTTCCCTCCACACATGATAGACAGCAGCCGACAATGAAAGCTTACAGATGACATTAGACAATGCCTTTGACTTCAAATTCGCTACACTCCAATCGACCAAGACGGACCAGTTACTCGGCATAAGAAGCGGAGTGCTACTCCTAACTGTATCCCAGACTTGCATGGAAAACGGGCACTCAAAGAAAAGATGATTATGCGACTGTATGTCAGAGTAACATAAAAGACAACACATCATGTTCATACACCCCTTCTTCCAATTCCAACGAAGTAAAATATCCTGGGTACGAAGTTTACCATTTATAGCCAGCCATAAGCAAAATGCATGTTTAGGAATGCATGTGGAGAACCACACAAGATGCTTCCACATAACTTCAGCGTGAGACTGCCGGAAAGAGTTCCAGGCCGTA